>APFE031378742.1:20936-39503 GCA_000404065.3 Pinus taeda
GCAACATTGCATTTGGATGGTGAGGCCCAGGATTGGTGGTTTCATGGGATGGTTACACTAGGGCACTCCACAGTGACATCATATGCCGAGTTTACCAGGAGACTGGTGGAGCAATTTGATCGGAGGGATCCAGAGCAACATTTCGTTGAGCTGACGAGGCTCAAACAGACAGGGAGCCCAGAGACCTACATTGCAGATTTCTTGAGGGTCTCGGTGATGGTGCCAGACATCTCCACGGCACGGAGGGTCTATATGTATGTTGAGGGGTTAGCAGAGCCACTTCGAGGTCTAGTATGATCCACTAGACCAGCTACACTCCAGGACGCTATCAGCAGGACCCGGGACTTACAGGATGTCTTACCCAGGACCCAGACACCTTACCCCCAGAGACAGACTTTCCAATCTAAGGGGAAGGATGTGAGGATTCCACCTCCAAAGGGGACTCCAGGATGAGTATAGCTTGATGATGATGCTAGGAGGGAGCTGAACAAGAATTGGTTGTGTTTCACTTGTCAAGGCCCATAGGCACCAGGACATAGATGTGCTACTGGTAAAGCACATTTTATTGAGGTCTTCTCCGAGATAAGTGGAGAAGAGGATGACGAGGAGGATGTGGAGGCAGGAGATATCCATGCCATACAGGGGCCTTTGCCACCTCCACCACTAGCAGCAGGTGGTGCATCTTTTGCACCCACGAGAGGGGCCCTTGCAGCATTGCGGGGAGTTCCCAAGTATCTTATGCTATGTGTACGAGGGACAGTACGTGGCCAGTGCGTATCAGTTTTGGTTGACAGTGGGGCAACCCACAACTTCATCAATGCCTAGATGGTTGAGCGAAGAGGTATACAGACAGAGAGCTTCGATGGGTTTCCAGTCTTGGTCCCAGGAGATCAGACCATGACGTGTGCTCGTTATGTTCCAAAGCTTTCAGTGACGATGGGCACCTACACATTGACTAACCACTTTTTCGTGGTCGATATTCCGGACACCAACATGATACTGGGTGTTCAGTGGCTCATCACTCTAGGGAAGGTCATGACAGATTGGAAGACCCTGAAGATGGAGTGGGATGATGAGAAGACAGGGAGGCATGAGAAGATATGGGGACAGCACGCATATCCACCTCAGACTATTTCGGCTCATTGGATGGAGGCAGTTTTCTGAAAGGGAGACATAGAGTGGGCAGTAGAGCTACGTGTATCAGAGGGAGGGACTACAGGGCGAACAGTACATCTGGAGATATAGTCCATCCTTGACTGGTATGCCATAGTGTTTGGGGAGATTCCGCCAGGAAAGCCACCGGATCGGGGGTTTGAGCACACTATCGAGCTTGAGCAGGGTATCCAGGCAGTGATCACCACCCCCTATAGGCACTCTAAGGCCTATCGAGATGAGATTGAGTGGGCTATCTGGGAGTTGCTGGATCTTAGGCACATTTGACCGAGCACGAGTCCTTTTGCTTATTTTTTGGTGTTGCTGAAGAAGAAGGACGGTACATTGAGGATGTGCATCGACTACAGGGTGAGGACTGATCACAACAGCCTCAAGTTCTTTTTGGAGCAGAAGCAGCTATAGGAGAGGCAGCAGAAGTGGATCAGTAAGATCCAAGCATATGACTTTGACATTGAGTATGTCAAGGGTAAGAACAACGTGGTAGCAAATGCCCTTTCACGTAGACCAGCCACGTTGTCTCTTATGAGCTTGGATACAGATTGGAGTGCTCGACTCTTAGTAGAGTACTCCAAGGACAGGTTTGCATGTGAGGTTTTGGATGGGCAGGTGGCAGATGACAGGTACAGAGTGGTCGATGAGATCATCTATTATAGGGACCGGATCTTCTTGACTAAGGGGTCTCAACTCAAGAAGAAGATACTCCAGGCATCACATGATTCACCTTTGGTAGGACATCAGGGGTTTACCAAAACCTATAGGGCTATTAGAGAGAGGTTCTCATGGAAGGGCCTCAAGGAGGACGTACTCCAGCACATCCGGGAGTGCGATGTTTGCCAGAGGAACAAGGGAGATATGAGCCATCCCGCAGGATTATTGCAACCTCTTTCCATTTTGGAGGGGAAATGGGAGAGTATTTCGATGGATTTCATCACAGGGTTGCCCATGGTACAGGGCAAGGATTGTATCTTTGTCGTGGTTGATCGACTGACGAAGTACACACATTTCTTTGCCATATCCGCACACTATACAGCAGCACAGGTGGCCGAGTTGTTCTTAAGGGAGATCTTCAGGCTACATGGTCTTCCTAAGACCATCATCAGTGACAGGGACAACCGTTTCATGGGCGGGTTTTAGCAGGAGTTTTTCCGATTGGTGGGGACAAAGTTGACATCGAGTACCAGCTATCACCCACAGACGGACGGAAAGATGGAGATAGTTAACAAGTGGATGGAGGGCTACTTGCGTAACTATGTCAGTGGGCAGCAGGCAGCATGGCTGAAGTGGTTGCATCTGGGGGAGTACTACTGCAATACTTCGCATCACATGTCCATTGGTATGTCACTATTATATGCCTTATATGAGTATCATCCTTTATCTTTCGTCGACGTGATGTTTGGTGATAGCAGGGCTCCTAGAGCCAAGATTTGGATCCAAGAGAGTCAGGATATCCTCCGAGCTCTCAAGGATAACATGGCTACAGCACAGAACCAGCAGAAGTTGTATGCCGACAGGGGTCAGGTGGAGAGGCAGTTCGAGGTAGGGGACATGGTCTACCTACAATTACAGCCATACCGATAGTCATCGCTGAAGCAGAAGGGGCATGAGAAGCTTAAGCCCCAGTTTTATGGGCCATACAGGGTGATACGCAAGATTGGATAGGTTGCATATGAGTTGGAGATGCCCCAAGGCAGCAAGATTCATAACATTTTTCATGTATCATGCCTGAAGAAGGCATTAGGGTAGCAGGTGACAATGACAGATGAGCTACCACCCATGGATGATGAGGGGCATTTGGTATTGCAGCCGGAGGCTATCATTGATACCAAGGAGAGGCAGCTGCGGAGCAGGACGATCCAGGAATTCTTGGTGAGGTGGAAGAATTTGCCGGATGAGGATGCCACTTGGGAGAGTGAGTAGATCTTACAGCATCCATCACTTCAGTTGCTTGAGGACAAGCAACATTTTGCCAGGGGAGACTGCAATATTCCTAATTAGACATGGCTAATTGGAATATTCGATTTTGTTCGATTTTTGCCTTTTATAGTTATTTGTAAATAAAAAGTGAGGAAGGGGGACATAACTCACTTTTAGAATAAAAAGTCACTTCCTAGTAGCACAACGTTGTGACTTAAAGGGGAGCCAAGGGGGCCAAAAAGGGACGCAGAAATCGAGCCCACGCAAACACATGAAGGAACTGCGCAGGAGGAAAGGAACACATGGCAACAGGGGAATCACACAGGAGGAGGTGAGCCTTGGGATTAAGAGAGGCAAAGGCTATAAAAGAGAAAGGAGCCCCCTCATTTTGATCATTCTGGTTATGAGCATTTGTGATAGTCATTTCGACTTAGAGCACGTCGGTTGTTTAGCTAGTCTACAGCACTGTTTAGTGCATTGAGTGTCTCCATTCGGAGATCTCACCCTTAGCCCTGGGGGACTTCGAGTGCTTACTCGGGCAAGGTATTTCCACTGGCATTTCAAAAGTAGATTCATCAGCATTTCAGCAGTAGTTTCATCAACATTTCAGCAGTAGTTTCATTAGCGTCTTTGAGGAACTGCGCAGAACCCCAAGGGGGTGATTTTCAGGGGTCGGCCATTTCAAAAAAGCTTTCTAGGTTTTTCTAGGTTTTTTTAGTAGAGTCTAATTCCAGAGTTTCAGCCTTTTCTGAGGAGGGGAGCAGCCCCAAATCCTAATTCGATTTCCAACAGCAGCAGCGGCACGACAGTTTCCCAGCAGCTGGGACGCAGATCAGTATGAGGCCATTTCAGGAAAGCTTTATGGGTTTTTTTGTGTTTCTTGAGTAGAGCCCGAATCTAGAGTTTCAACTTTTTCTGAGGAGGGGAGCAGCCCCAAATCATCATTTGTTTTCTAGCAGCAACAGCAGCACAGCAGCAGCATCCACGCAGAGAGGCCATTCTTGTCATTTTGAGAGTATTTCTTCACTTGCCTTGTGCAAGTCGAGGTGCCATCTGTCTAATCACCTCTTGTACTCATTTATTGCTCAGTATAATAAAATGAATTAGCATTTCTCACTGCATTTCTTGTGTATCTGCTTATATTTGCGGTTTACATTATTATATGTTGTTCCTCTATTATTTTATCACTTCTGGGTTACTATATCATTTGCACATATTCGGTTGGAGTTTTTGCGGGGGTTTGAGGAATATTCTGGGTTAGGAATATTACAGATACAAACATTGTCATGAATACATATATCTTATCAGGGACTATCTCATGAATACCAAGGAATTTCCCGAAGATCATTTGGGAAAAGTCCCACAAAGAAGAAACTTGAGTCCTTAGGGTGGAATCCTGACTAGATCCCTAGATCTAAAAATAGGTATGAGTCTCTATCCTCTTTGAAGGAGTCTCCTGAGAAAGACAACATTCAATCGAGCATGCAATCAATAGAAGGAAAATCTCATAACCCTCTATCGAATCTTATAGAGCCTGTGCTAAAGTCTCTTAAAGGGCACTAGCAAAATCCATCACATGAAATGGTTAGCTCCCCTTTGGAAGAAGTCGAAGTTGAAGCTCTACCAGAAGATATGTATCTTGATGATTCATGACTAATTTCCCTTGCAAAAGTATGGCATGGAAAAGATACGAAGGACATACTAGATCACCAGGCTAGGGTTCTGTATAATGCTTATCTTCGAAACAAGGAAAAAAACCAACTAGGCTCAAGTTCATTGTTATGAAACTAGCTCACAAAATAGAAGAAGAGATAGATCAACGACTTCAAAATAAGCCTCTTCGAGGGGGAAACCTTCTTTACATTACACAAATGAATAATTCATGGATGATTCAAATGAAAAAACCTCCTTTCTATATATAGGAGTCTAAGGGGTCACAATATAATCAGATCTGACATAACAATAGTAATGTAAGGGCACAACAATAATAATAGTGGGTTTCTATGGGGCACAATAATAAAAATATGGGGACTACATGGACACAACAATAACAATAAGGGGGTTTCACTAATAACAACAAGGGTTAACACTAGTAGTGTAGGGACCTAACATGCCCCTCTCCTCCAAAAAAGTGTTGTCCTCAACGCTTGAGTAGTTCTGGATGCTTCTGTAGAAAATTATCATCCTCCCATGTGGAATCTTCAGTGAGTAAGTTCTTCCACTTTATGAGATACTTTGAAATTGATCAATTTTGTATCTGCCAGTTTCTTGATTCTATGACTGCTTCAAGTTCCAATATGATTTTTCCTTCCTCGTCAATTTCTGACAATATTGTTTGAACTGGGAGCTTGTCACCTATAACCTTATTTAAGTATCAAACATGGAGAACTGGGTGCACTGGGGAAGATGTAGTAAGCTCCAATTTGTATTCCATGGTGCCAATATTTTGCAACACCTTGTAAGAACCATAGTACTTTGGTGATAATTTCTTATCCTTCTTAGCTTGCTTGAGGGACATTTGTTTGTATGGTTGTAGCAGTAAAAATACCCAGTTGCCTACATCAAAACTTCTTTTTTTGCGACCTTGATCTGCCTTTTGTTTCATTCGATTCTACGCCAAAGTGAGGCAATCCTTTAAGAGTTGGAGAACTTGTTGTTGATGCTCGATGTAATCTTCCACTGCTTGAACCTTAAAATGATTGTCCAAGACTTTTCGAGATCTGTAGAATTATATGATTTCGTTGTTTGAACCTCTAGTGAACAAAATTGTGCAATTACGCCCCAGTGTTCTTTCTTTAGAAGCTTTGTCTTGCTGTTAGAGCTGATTATCTTTCCCAGTTTCCCTGCGATACCCCTTAATTCAATTTCCTTTCATTCCCAAATTTTTTTTAAGAAAAGTTCTTGAAAATTAAAAGTGATTGTACCCAAATATTGTAACCATTGGATTCCTAGTACAACATCAACACCACCCATTCAAATGGAAAGCATTGGACTATTCAATACATATTATCCCATGGATAACTTGATATTATGACACTATCCAGAGCAATTTATGGTTCCCCGATTTGCAACCATCGCTTGACACTTGGGCACTAGATATATGAAGCAATTCAATTCCTTGGCTATCTTACAATGAATAAAATTATGGGTACTATCCGCATCAATCAACATTATTACCTTTTTCTTCTTGATATGTCCTTCTATCTTGAGAGTTTGAGGAGTGGTAATTCCTATCAATGCATTACAAGATATGGTCAGATTCATTTTTTCTTTCTTTGGGGTTGGTTCCTGGTGTATATCCTCTTCTTTTGACGTTTCTTGTTCCTTTTCTTCCTCCTCTTCCCAACATGTGTAAATTAATTTCTTCTCAGCACACTTATGATCTTTAGTGTATTTTCTATCAAAAATATAACAAGTCCCTTTTGCTCTTTTTTCTTCCAATTACTGTGGTATCAACCTTGTAGGTTGTGGAAGGTTAGGAGTGACAACACTTCCATTTTTACAGTTATGAGTGGTAGCATTTCTTGTTGCCATAATTTTGTTTTCAATTTTTCTTGCCCATTCGAATGCCTTCTCCAATGAATCTGGTTCCCAAAGACGAACCTCATCTTGGATGTTATCCTTTAGAGTTCTTATGAAGACGTCAATCCTATGCTTTTCTGGAATATCATTTACCCTTATATTCAATTTTTGGATGTCCTCAATGTGCTCCACCATTGAACCCTTTTGTTTGAGATTTATCAATTGGCTAAAGAAGGTGTTGATTTTTGTATCCTCATAATGTGCTATCATTTATGATTGATTTGGATAATTAGTTTGTTGTACTAAATTCCTTTTCAGATTATGTTAAATGTGCTTAAAGATTCAAGAGATTATTTGCAAGTTTAAAACATGAGTTTTTGAGTGCTTTTATGTAATTTTTATGTTCAAATTATTATAACAAATGAGTGAACAATAACATATAATAGACATAAACATCACCATAAACAGTAACACAGCAGCACATGATGAAGGAGTTCACCCCTCCTGGGCTATTTCTCCTTTGTCCAGCTTCCAATCGCTTGACCCTCTCTATTATGCTCAAAAGTGTGAATACATAAGTTTACAATGCTCAAAAAGCTTTGAAACATGTTCCAATGGCTCCAGAATGCCCATAAATGTCTGTGTAGCTTATTTTTGCTCCTAGTTTTGTAAAAAACTGAAGAATTTATGGCCTTTCCCAATCTTCTGCTAATTGCACCACAAATTCCCCAAAATCTGGCACCATCTTAAATTTGCCCCAAAACGCGCTAACTGAGTGAAAATTTTGGGAAAAATTGTCAAATGTTTTAAATGTCCTCTAACGCCTTATATCCGAAAAATTTGGGCACGCGGGGGGCCACATGCCCGGGACTAAGGCCAACGGCTCGTCACCACCGATCGGGCCCCCGCTCCCCTCTGGTAGTGGTCATATGTTGGTGCACGACCAAGGGCTAGCCCCTCCCCAGAAATGGCGCGCACTTTGTTTTTAAATATGCATCAACGACAATATATGTTAAGACTTATGTGTGTGGCGTATTGGCGAAGGATTTGGACTTGTGTATGAGGTCGCGGGTTTGACCCCCACTGCTGCTACCCGAACTTCAACCCATAATTTGGGTGGCCCTCGAGCTGCCACGTGGCGACCTTTAGTTGGGCCACATGTCAGCCTGTGGTTGGCCACGAATCTAACCAATCAAAAACCGTTGATTCCTACCCAATGAGAATGTGCCACTTGGCATAATACGATTTGTTGATCTCATTGACCAGTCAAAGTTCCACATAGACTTGCCTAGTCAGCACCATGTCAGTAATATGGACTACTGACTGGGCTGTCATTTTTTTTTTTTTACAAAAATTTACCTGTTTGGGAAAGTGAACAGAACATGGTTATGGGAGCATACGATGTTCGTTTCACGTGAAACGAGTTGTGTCAGATTTAGGATGACGAGCACTACACAGTCATCTAGGTTCCACACCAATATGAAATTTTGAATTTTGAGCTATTTTTTGAGCACCTGATCATTCCTCCCCACTGGAAGCCTTTTGGACCCCAAAAGGTCACTTTCAATTGTCCAGCAAGTGAGGGTACAATTCCCTCACCTTTCCCATCTTGATTCATTTGGCCTTTGAAGGATTTGTTCCCTTGAGTCCCACTCGAAGGTAATCCACATTCCCTCTTTTGAAGACCTTGTTCTTCTGTCAAGAATGATGTCTTGTTGTAGTTCATCAAGGTATTCAGGAGAAAAATCCTCAATTGAAGGAATATGGACATTTTCTCCTTGATATTCTATCACAGGAGGCTCATACAACCTCAAGTTCTCAACATTAACAACAATATAAATTTGCATATATGAAGGCAAATCCAACCTGAATGCATTGTTACCAATTCTTTCCATAATTCTGAATGGACCATATCTAATTGGTTTCAGTTTACCTTCTCCTTGGAGTCTCTCTTTGCTAATGTGAAGCCAAACTTCATCACCGACTTGGAACTTGTGATCTACATGATGCTTTTCGTGCCTTGCTTTGTACTTTCCTTAACTCTTTTCCAACTGTTCTTGAACTCTTTGGTGTACCAATTGGATTTGTTCAATGAACCTTCTTGCTTTGTCTATGTTACTATGACCATCAATAGCAACATCCTTTCCAAAAATGAAATCCAAAGGAGACCTAGGCAAGTGTCCCAAACATGCCTCAAATGGCCATGTTTGAGCTGAAGAGTGCTTGAATCGGTTGTAAGCCTATTTAATGTAGTGCAAATGTTCATCCCACAACTAAGGATGCTTGCTGCAATATCCACGAAGAAGATGTGTCACTGTCCCATTCACCACCTCGGTTTGACCATATGTTTATGGATGAAATGTTGTACTCTTTTTCAATTTGGTGTCCATGAATCCCCACAAGCTTGACAAATAATTCCAACAAAGCGAGAATATCAATCACTAACAATGGATGTGGGCAATCCAAAATGCACCCATACATTCTGAAAGAATAACTGACCAATTTGTTCAGCTGTAATTTAATTTTTACATGGCATCAAAATACACATTTTGTTGAACCTATCCAAAACTACATACAAATAGCCATGACCTCTTTTGACAATGGAAGACCTCCTACAAAATCCATAGAAACACTCTCCCACAGGCGTGAAGGAACCGAAAGTGGTGTGTACAATCATAACTTTCTATTGTCAGCTTACTAATTGCACATAATGAACATCCTTTTATAAAATGTGACACACTTTCAACCATACGAGGCTAAGAACAATACCTCTGTAGATGTGCCACCATCTTACTTACACCAAAATGACCAGCAATAAGAGAAGTATGTGCCTCTCTTATGATGTTGACGCTTTCTCCCTATGGAATACAAAGCTTGCCAAGATGGTACAACAAGTTATCATGCAATTTATAATCCAATTCCTCGACTTGGTTACCTTGACTCAAGCTTGCATAAATATCCTGAAAGTCATCGTCTAATGCATATTGTAGATACCTTTCTTATACCTTATTACCAAGTGGAATTGTTGAAGAAAACCCATCCATCAGAAGTGCCTTGATTGCTGCAACTTAGATTGAGACTGCAAGTATTGCAATGGTTGATGATCAATGTGAATGATTGTTTCCTTACCCATCAAGTAATGTTTCCACTTTTTCACACTTTGCACCAATGCATACAATTCCTTGTCATATGTACGATAATTAATCACTACACCATTGAAAGTTTCCGAATGAAAACAAATAGGCGTACCATGTTGCATAAGGACTGCACCCATGGCGTAGTCACTAGCATCAGTCTGGATCTCAAATGACTATCTCAAATATGGAAGTGCAAGTACTGGATCTGAACTGATCTTTTCCTTCAATGCATCAAAGTCCTTTTGTTGTTTTCCTCCCCATTGAAAAGCCTTTTTCACACTTGTCAATGCATGCAAAGGAGCTGCTATAGAAGAAAAGTTAGCAATGGATTTTCTCCAATATTGGGTTGCTCCCAAAAAACTTCTCACCTCATTAACTCTCTTGGGCCTTGGCCAATTCAAAATGACATCAACCTTGGAGGGATTTATTTTCAACTCACCTCCTCCAACAATATGACCCAAGCAAACTAAAGAAGTTTTTCGAAACTCACACTTTGACATCTTTAAATACAATTGTTCTTTCTTTAAGACATCAAGTACTTTTCTCACATGCATGACATGTTCATCATGAGATTTACTGAAAATCAAGATGTCATCTAAGTAGACTATAACAAACTCATCAAGAACTGGCCTCAACACATCATTCATTATACGCATGAAGGTAGCAGGAGCATTACATAAACCAAAAAGGCATAACTAGCCATTCAAACAAACCTTGTTTTGTTTTGAATGTTGCCTTCCAAATGTCTCCTTCAACAATTATAATTTGATGGTAGCCACTCCTCAAGTCCAACTTAGTAAAATACTTTGCATCTTTCAATTGATCAAGTAAATCATATATTCTTGGCAGTGGGTAATTCTTTACCGTAATCTTATTCAATGCATGAAAGTACACACACATGCGCCTGTTCCATCCTTCTTTGGCACCAAAACAATAGGTGAACCACGTGGTGAAGAACTTTGCCTGATGATCCCCTTATCCAACAACTCTTGAATCTGCTTTTTAATTTCCGCACTTTCCATCACTAACATCTTGTAAATGCCAATGTTAGGAAGAGGACTATCTTGTTGCAATTATAGCTCATGCTGGATTCCTCTCTTGGGAGGCAATCCTTTTGGTTCCTGAAACATCTCATCATATTGGTTAACAACATCAACTAATTCATATTTCAATCTTGAATCACAACCTTGAAAATCTTCATTATCAACATCATTCTTGGGTTTGATAATTAGAAGCACAAAATCCTTGCTAGAATTCACTAGTCTTTTCATCTGCCTCGCATTAACAAGTGAAAGATTTAGTTTCTTGCTATGAGCTCTCACAATATATTCTACTCCACCCTTGAACAAATGGTATTTGTTTTCATGTCTATGGAAGATAGCTTTTCTGTCATAGAGATAAGGGTTGCCCAAAACTATACCAGATATGTCTAATGGCACAACATCAAGCTCCACTTCATCTATGAAATTTGCAATAATGGCAAATTTCAGTTTACACTTTCTAGTTACTTGTCACACACCCATCCTAATGGATATGGTTTATGACATGGAATGGTTTCCAAGTTTAAACTTTTGACAATGTTTTCAGAGATAAGATTGGCTTGAGAGCCATTATCGAAAAGAGTATCAATTTTTCTACGTTTTGAGATTACCCTTATGTGAAAAAGTTCTATCCTCTTATTTTCACTTGGAGTTTCATTGTGTAAATTTGAAGTACTAGTACTAATATTTAGATTATTTTCCTTTCATACCCATTGCAGTAATTTTAGTTTCATCACCTGAATCGGATCCTAAATCCTGTTGAGTGGTTACAGTTGTCTTTTGTTTTCCCTTGTTGTTGAATTTCTTTGGTTTCATTTTGGGATGAAGCTTCCAACAATGAGCTTCATCATGACCCTCTTTAGAACAATGCTTGCATGTTAATTTCTCTCCTTCCTTCTTAATAGATGCATTTTTCTTTCCCTTCCCTTTGAAACCCTTTTCTTTTCCTTTACCCTTAAATGGATTTTTACTACCCCCTTCTGGTGTAATTTTTCCTCTTGCCTCAAGATGAGTGGCTTGCACACACATCTCATCTAGATTATTGGGATTAAACATAAGGATAGTATACCTAAGATAATTGTGTAATCCCCCTATGTACTTCAACAATGTGTCTTGTGATTGCAAATTTACACCTAACATTAGAGACCTTTTTTCTGAATTCTTGGGTGTAATCTTGCATATTTGACCTTTAAGTTGTCTAAAGTTCTGCCAATTCATGATGGCTTTCTGCATATATGCTAAAGGGTAGAATTGTATTTTAATTGCAGTAACGAAATCAGAACAAGAAATTGAGATCTTACTGTGTTTTTTTTATTATCTTTTCTTGTGTCTTTGATTCCCACCATACTAGTGTTGCTCCCCCCATCCTCAAGGAAGCTAGCTAAATCTTTATGTCATCATCTTGAAGATCTGAATTTTGCAATAGACCTCCAACTGACGAACCCAATTATCAAGCTTTTCGACATTCACTTCACCATTATACATGGGTAGTTCAAATTTAACATCAAGTTTTAACAGGGGTGATTTACCAGTTCCTTTTGAGGTACGTTGATGAGTATGAGTAAGGGTTGTATTAGTGGAAGAGGGTGAAGATGCATGTGAAGAAGAAGATGAAGAAGATGGTGGAGAGGGTGTAGGTTTACCTCCATTTCCATTACCTCTTCCTCCTGAAGAACCTTCTCCTTTGTGAGGCGTGGAGCTTTCACCCTGCAGTCTAGCATTCCTCTCTTCATAGAGGACCTTCACCATCTCTGTCATATCAAAGAAACCTTCCTAAAGACCTTCTCATCCTCTGTCATGTTTGTAGGCACTCCTTCATGAGACATGCTCACTGAAGTCTCAATTGCAACTTGAGGAAGAACTGGTGGTGGAGATTGTGGCAACCTTGCAGTCCTTCTCCTTGACCCAACTTTAGGGATTTCAAATAGCTTCGCTTCTCCTTTCTTGAGCTTCAACCATGTAAGCATGACATTCAATTGAAAGCAATTAAATCCTTCTTGCACAAAGAAAACCAAGAGCTCAGATACCAAACTTGATCTGATTTGGATAATTAATTTGTTGTACTAAATTAATTTTAGATTATGTTAAATGTGCTTAAGGATTCAATAGGTTATTTGCAAGTTTAAAACATGAGCTTTTGAGTGCTTTACGTAATTTTTATGTGCAAATTATCATAAACAAATGACTGAACATCAGCATATTGTTGAAAAAAGTGCAACAAGAAATGCTAAATTTAGAATGTGTTAAAAAAAAACCTGCTAAAAATAGCATGTCTAAAAATAACAGTTTGGCCAGTGAGGTCATTGGCCACATTGGGTGAGAGGTGAAACTGCTAAAAATAGCATTTCTGGGTCCCTTCCTATTTATAGCAATCCCTAGTCTATCTATAGGAAGTAAAATTAATTTTGGTCTTAACAGCAGTTGGAAATATTAATTAATTAATTCAGTTGAGTTAATTAGTTAAGGAAATTCGAATTTGAAATCTTTGTGAGCATGCACATGAGTTGTCCCACTGATTGAGGAATTCATCCTTAATTTCCTCCACTGATTGAGGGAATAAGTATGAGTTCTATAATGAGAGAATCAGTTGACTTAGTTCTTACTAGTCAAGTCCAGTTAGATTATTTTAACAAGTTGTTAAAATAATAAAATATAGTTTGTTAATGCTTGCATGCATGTGACGACTATTGTTTTAGATAACTGAGGATTCACTCATGGATAACTATTGCATGTCAGTTCTGCTAGAGACCCAATTGAGATCAGATGTGGGACAGTGTACTATCATATGCTTGACTATTTCTAGTAAGTAGTTTTTGCATGGTTGAGGAAATAGTGTCCTCAAGGATTGCGTAGTTGGACCATTGGTTGACTTGGTATGTTTGGAATTAATTGCATATGCTTTTGTTATTATTTCCTAAGCAAAATGTGCAAGGAAATAGGGATTGGACCATAGGTAAAGCCTTTATATACAGGTCTTGGTTGGTTCATGAGATATATCTTCATATCTTCATAGTTCATTGAGAACTGAATAGCTTGAAAGCTAATTCTTTCTGTATTGTGAAGAGGATTTCCACTTGATTGATAATAAATGGTTGGGGTTTTATGTTGGTGCTTTCCCCTGGATATATCTTGTGTTATGTGTGATTATTTCTCTTGATCAGTTATGCATGTTTCTACTTGATGTTACTCATGAATTCGATTATGTTTCAGCTTAACGTTTTGTAGAAGTAGAACAAGTATTATGCTTTAGGACATTACATATATCGATTTGTTCTACAGGTGAAATTTCTACATGGTATTGGAGCTAGCTGATATGTAGAAAAAATCTACATGGTATCAGAGGACAGGTGATCAAGCAAGAACAATATACTAGTAGGAGAAATTCGAAGTTTATTATTCGGGATATAGAACTCAAGTTCTTATCACATCTGTTTCATCTATGGTGTTCTATGGTTTGAGGCTTGAGTATGCACTTGATGGCAGCTCAAACTATATAGTTTGGAAGGATTGCATGGAGGCAATTTTTGAAGATAATGGCTTTAAGGATTTCATTGATCAAGAAATTCCTAAGCCTACTAACAAAACTGAGCAGGTGGAATGGAGGAAGTGTGTGGCTAGAGCTAGGATAATTCTCTTGGAGGGAGTGCGAGATCACATTGTCTCAAGCCTCCATGGGAAGGAGACTCCACATGCAATGTGGAAAACATTGAAATATTTATATCAGAATAGCAGTGATCAGAGGAAGCTGGACACTGAAGAACAAACTTCGAAAGATCAAGTGTGAAAGGGATGAGATGATCTCTATGTATTGACCAAGCTCATCATAATGCAGGGATGAGCTTGCAAGTGTAGGGGTCGTGACATCGGATGAGGATATGGTGAGTCTAGCACTCCTTGGCCTTCCTAAGAGCTGGCATAGCTACCAGGACTCGGTGAATGGAAGGGAGAAACTGCCAGATTGGGAACGACTATGGTTGGATTTGATGAAGGAGGAAATCAGACGGAGCACCAGAGACAATTTTTCATCCATGCATGATGGGGAGAACTATGCCTTAGCAAGTAAGGCGAAGAAGGGGAAGGAGAAGGTTTCTCTTTCTGAATCTAGTTCTTCCAATGATGGGAATAAGGTTAACCTTTAGAAAGTGCGATGCTTGCGTTGTCATGAGGTGGGCCACTATGCTGCAAATTATCCATGGAGGAAATCCAAGAAGGGATATGGGGAAGGATCTGAAGGTGAGGCACTTGCTTCACAGTTTGAGTTGGATTTCACACTCTTCGCATGCATGGTTTCGTACATGGTGGGAAGTGGTTGGTTTCTTGACAGTGGAGCTTCTTTCCACATGACCGACGACAAGAGTTTGTTCAATACTTTGGAGGAGAAAGATATCCAGATACTGATAGCAATGGGTAATGATGAGAAGTATAGTGTCTCAGGTGTAGGCACGATTATTTTTCAGAGGGAGCATGGATCTCGCCTTACCTTGATCGATGTCAAGTATGTACCAGGACTGAAGAGAAACTTGATGTTGATCACGATGTTGGAAGACAAAGGCTATGATGTAGTCTTCAGTGAGGGAAAGGTTTTCCGTAGACACATCATCACTAGACAGGTGATGCAGATTGGTTCACGGGTCAAGAACCTATATGTTCTTGAAGTTCAAGATGCATGCAAAGCCTTGAGCAGCAAGGCAACTAATGGAGACATGGTGGTTGAGGGGGAGGGTATATTACCTCTCAACATGCAGAGCCAGAAGAAGTCTTAGACGATTGTGGAGGAGCCACGATTGGTGCAACAGCTTCAGGAGGTTGTGGAGCAGCCACAATAGGGGAAGTTGAGTGGAGATCGAGTAGAGACATCTACTAATGCAGAGACCTCTAGTAGGGGGAAACTTCGAGCCAGGTGGGCTAAGGGTCACATGCAGCCATACCTCTAGGTAGGAGGTGGGGCGATATAAAGTGATCGTCCCAAGGAGGAGGGGCAGGATCCTTGAGGTATCTAACCTCTTGGATGAGACCTTGCTATAGGAGCCCCAGTGTGGAGTAGCAGGAACTGACTGATTGGGTACAGACAAATGCGGATAGAGCGGTAGAGAGCGACAATGCAGGGAATCCTAGTACAATGCATAGCTAGCAGGCTGCAGCAATGTGAGAGGCACAAGTGTTTTGCATAGTGCTAGGTGGCACAAAGAGGTGTGCAATGGTGCAAGATGTATGGAGATGTTGCAGTTGCGCAGATGTCAGAGAGGGAGCACTTATCAGTAGCAGGTAGAGCTTCAGCATCAGAGTATGTTCCTATCCCAACAGACTAGTCAGTTGGGAGTGTTTTTGTTACAAGTGTTGTTGGAACAAGTGGACCAGGTAGATGTGTTGCATGCAGAACATTCCAGAGTTACAAGATCGGGTTCGAGAGGAAGCCTTTCTTGTTGAGAGGGAGTGTTGAAAAATGTGCAACAAGAAATGCTAAATTTAGAATGTGCTAAAAATATCATGTCTAAAAATAGTAGTTTGGCCAGTAAGGTCATTGGCCACATTGGGTGAGAGGTGAAACTGCTAAAAATAGCATTTTTGGGTCCCTTCCTATTTATAGAAGACCCTAGTCTATCTATAGGAAGTAAAATTAATTTTGGTCTTAACAACAGTTGGAAATATTAATTAATTAATTTAGTTGAGTTAATTAGTTAAGGAAATTCGAATTTGAAGTCTTTGTGAGCATGCACATGAGTTGTCCCACTAATTGAGGAATTTATCCTTAATTTCCTCCACTGATTGAGGGAATAAGTATGAGTTCTATAATAAGAGAATTAGTTGACTTAGTTCTTACTAGTCAAGCCCAGTTAGATTATTTTAACAAGTTGTTAAAATAATAAAATATAGTTTGTTAATGCTTGCATGCAAGTGACAAATATTGTTTTAGATAACTGAGGATTCACTCATGGATAACTGTTGCATGTCAGTTATGTCAGATACCCAGTTGAGATCAGATGTGGGACAGTGTACAATCAAATGCTTGACTATTTCTAGTAAGTAGTTTTTGCATGGTTGAGGAACTAGTGTCCTCAAGGATTGTGTAGTTGGACCATTGGTTGACTTGGTATGTTTGGAGTTAATTGCATATGCTTTTGATATTATTTCCTAAGAAAATTGTGCAAGGAAATAGGGATTGGACCATAGGTAAAGCCTTTATATACAGGGCTTGGTTGGTTCATGAGATATATCTTCATATCTTCATAGTTCATTAAGAACTAAATAGCTTGAGAGTTAATTCTTTTTGTATTATGAAGAGGATTTCCACTTGATTGATAATACATGGTTGGGGTTTTATGCTAGTGCTTTCCCCTGGATATATCTTGTGTTATGTGTGATTATTTCTCTTGATCAGTTATGAATGTTTCTACTTGATGTTGCTCATGAATTCGATTATGCTTTCGCTTAACGTTTTGTAGAAGTAGAACAGGTATTATGCTTTAGGACATTGCATATATCAATTTGTTCTACATGTGAAATTTCTACATGGTATCAGAGCTAGCTGATATGTAGAAAAATTCTACATGGTATCAGAGCTAGCTGATATGTAGAAAAATTCTACATGGTATCAAAGCAAAGGTGATCAAGCAAGAACAGTATACTAGCAAGAGAAATTCTAAGTTTATTATTCAGGATATCGATCTCAAGTTCTTATCACATCTATTTCATCTATGGCGTTCTATGGTTTGAGGCTTGAGTATGCCCTTGATGGCAGCTCAAACTATATAGCTTGGAAGGATCGCATGGAGGCAGTTTTGGAAGATAATGGCCTAAGGATTTCATTGATCAAGAAATTCCTAAGCCTACTGACAAAACTGAGCGGATGGAATGGAAGAAGTGTGTGGCTAGAGCTAGGAGAATTCTCTTGGAGGGAGTGCGAGATCACATTGTCTCGAGCCTCCATGGGAAAGAGACTCCGCATGCAATGTGGAAAACATTGAAAGATTTATATCAGAATAGCAGTGATCAGAGGAAGCTGGCGCTAAAGGACAAACTTCAAAAGATCAAGTGTGAAAGGGATGAGACGATCTCTATGTATCTGACCAAGCTCATCACATGCAGGGATGAGCTTGCAAGTGTAGGGGTCGTGACTTCGGATGAGGATATGGTGAGTCTATCACTCCTTAGCCTTCCTAAGAGCTAGCATAGCTACCAAGACTCAGTGAATGGAAGGGAGAAACTGCCATATTAGGAACGAGTATGGTCAGATTTGATGCAAGAGGAGATCAGACGGAGCACAAGAGACAGTTCTTCATCCATGCATGATGAGGAGAATTGTGCCTTAGCGATTAAGGCAAAGAAGGGGAAGGAGAAGGTTTCTCTTTCCGAATCTAGTTCTTCCAATGATGGGAATAAGGTTGACAAGTCGAAAGTGCGATGCTTTCGTTGTCATGAGGTGGGCCATTATGCTGCAAATTGTCCATGGAGGAAATCCAAGAAGGGATTCGGGGAAGGATATGGAGGTGAGGCACTTGCTTCACAGCTTGAGTTGGATTTCACACTCTTCGCATGCATGGTTTCATCCATGGTGGGAAGTGGTTGGTTTCTTAACAGTGGAACTTCTTTCCACACGACCGACGACAAGAGTTTGTTTAGTACTTTGGAGGAGAAAGATCTCCAGATAGTCATAGTGATGGGTAATGATGAGAAGTATAGTGTCTCAGGTGTAGGCACGATTATTTTTCAGAGGGAGCATGGATCTCGCCTTACCTTGACCGATGTCAAGTATGTACCAGGACTGAAGAGAAACTTGGTGT
>APFE031378742.1:56149-107669 GCA_000404065.3 Pinus taeda
TTTAGTCATCAGATATAAAAAGGGCATACATAACAAGGTTGCAGACATGTTATCTAGACCCATTATAAATGCATCTACCATACTTAAGTATAATTTCGTGCTGCATGAAGGCTACATATAACAATATGCTCAGGATATGGATTTTAAAGATGTATATGCAACTTTGAGTCAAGGCAAAAGAATAGAAGAATTGGACTATCATGTGAAGGACCGACTCTTATATCATTGTGGGAAACTCTGCATTCCACAAACTGAGAGAGCAAAGATAATTAGGGAAGCACACACTTCTCTGATATCGAGTCACTTTGGGGTAAGTAAAACAGTTGCACAGCTGCAAAGGTTCTGTTATTGGCCGAGAATGAGTGAGACAATTTCTACATATGTAAAGGGATGTGCTATGTGTGCTAAAAGCAAGCCCAGCAATAGAAAACTAGGCTTGCACACTCCATTTCCAGTTCCTTCTCACCCTTGGGAAAGCATTTCCATGGATTTTGTTGGAGGACTGCCTAAATCTAGGAAAGGTCATGATTATCTATATGTTGTTGTGGATAAGTTCAACAAAATGTGTATTTTGATACCCTGTAGTAAACAAATTACAGTTGAATAAACTGCAAAATTATTCTTTGAACATGTATGGGTTCATTTTGGATTACCCGCTTCTATTGTATCTGATCGAGACACCCGATTTGTGGGGAAGTTTTGGTCAAGTCTATGGGAACTAATGGACACCAAATTAAAGAAAAGCACAGCTTTTCATCCGCAAACAGATGGTCAGACAGAAGTAGTTAACAGGACGGTGATCTAGTTACTGAGAGGATATTGCAGCAAACATCCTAAGCTTTGGGATGAGCATTTGTGCTATGTGCAGCATGCTTACAATAGAGCCAAACACTCTTCTACACAGAGATCTCCTTTTGAGACCTGTTTTGGTTTCATACCAAGGTCTCCTTTGGATTTTGTCTTTGGTAAAGATACCATGGTTGATAGACACAATGATGTGGATAAGGCAACTAGGTTCATTGAACAGATCCAGGAGATCCACCAGGCAGTACAAGAACAGCTGGAAAGGAGCCAAGCCAAGTACAAGGCTAGGCATGATAAGCATCAGATGGAGCATAGTTTTCAAGTTGGAGACCAAGTTTGGCTGTATATCAGCAAGGATATGATTCAAGGTGAAGGTAAAAAGCTAAAGCCTATCAGGTATGGACCTTTTAGGATACTTGAGAAAATTGGTGAAAATGCTTTTCGCCTTGATCTACCAGCGTACATGCACATCTACCTAGTCGTAAATGTCGATTGCTTGAGATTATTTGAACCTTTGATGATTGAGGACCCTGAAGAGCAAAGTCAATTGCCTTCTATTGATGACCTGCTACCTGAGTATCTCAATGAGTTGGAGGAAGATACAGTGTTGGACAGGAAGGTGAGGACAATGCGCAGGGGAGATATTGAGTACCTCAGGATTGGGCTAAAAGGTTCAAAGCCAAGCAGTGCAAAGTGGATTGAAATTGGACAAGTGAGAAAACAATATCCTCACTTAGTCGATGCTTGAAAACCAAATTTTGGTGGTCCAAAAACTTTTTTAGTGGGAAGGTCGTGATCCGAATTGGATCCATAAAAGATTGTCAAGAACCATGACTGTATCAGGTCGGAGAAAATCTCTAAGTAAATATAAAACAATGATCAAAAACACCTTGAACCAGTGGCAATGGCAGCCAGTGTGGAACGATGAGGACCCCAGTCAAAGCGCGCTGACCGAGGCCCATGGAGACTGCGCGGGAAGCAAAATTAGCCCCTGGGAGCCCCAGATTAGGAAACAAAGGTGGATTTTGATCCGCGATTAGCGCTAATCGCGCATCGCTGGGCAAACAGGGCCAAAATGGAGGAAGCTTGAGCACTTGGACACATGGCGAACTAGAGAACCGCGAGTAGAAAAGGCAAAAAGTGCTAAAAGGACAAAGGCGGGACCCACGCTCTGGATACTGGCCGTATTGATCAGGGCGCCCTCAAACGGGAAACGATTTTGGAGAAAGCGAAGCGATCCCACTCAATGATTGACGCGTGTCGGCGGAGGTGAGAGAAAACCGCCTTTGATCGCGTGTTATTGGTCGAGCAGGTCAACCGCGCGAGATGTGCGTACAACATTGGATCTGGGGAATCTAGATCGGACGACTGAGATTGCGCCCGATGAAGGAAGCAGAATCGATGAAGGATTTAGCTGCGTTTGTGAAGATTTGAGGTTTGTTTGATCGCCACGGTGGAGGAAAAATGCATCCACGATGTAACTGAAGAAACGAATCGACAAGCAAACTGGCACTATTTAGAGGAGGACACGTGGCCACTTCCCGAGCGTTCATGCTGACGCCGAACCGGAAACTTCAAGTGCAGCTGCAGAGGGTGAATCGACAAAGGCGGAAGAGGAACCGAACGGGCGTGAGTTCGGATGGCTAAAAGCCATGAACACCGAAACAGAATACACGATGGAACACAATTGAACACTGAGAGACAGAAACTAGAGAAGAAGGCAATATAGCAACAACAGGGAGAGACAGAGGGCCAAGCTAACCAACGACGACGTCGAGCACCAGAGCTTGAGAGATTTAAGTCATCCCATAGAGGAATCTGTCCGGGTTGAGCACCACATTGGGCTCTTGCCACTGTAGACCAGAAGGTCACAGAGCTGGTAGGAAGAAGAAGAGTCTGTGTACTCCAATGGCTTGGGGAATCCAAGAACCACCCTGCCAAGCAAAACCTGCTTCAGGAGAATAGGGTGAACTCCTTATTAAAATTCCTGTGTCTTTATGTTTTCTTACTGTATTTCTCTGTGTCTTTCCATTTTAAATGTCCGTGTATTGGCAATTTGATCGATTCGTTGTTTCAATAACACAGAACACACACCAACACATGAGTCTGTAATACCTTTGTTTAATAAATCTTTAACTGATGTCACTCATAGGGTGATTATCAGATCAATTACGTACAAACATGTCAAGCATGTATTCATACGATGAAGAAATCTGCTGATAAGTGCTGCCATATAAGGGTATGTTGTACAAAAATGTCAGAAAATGTGCCTGTTAAGAGCAAAACTGTCATAAAAAACATGTAAATGTTCACGCATATAATGGAGCAATAAAGAGAAGACCGTGTGCACAACCCACTATGGATGAGCTAATGACGAGAGCAAAAAATTGTATGATGAGTAGAGATGTCTAACCAGAGTTGTCTTCTTCAATGAAAGGGCGATGATAGAACTCATATGCTTGGCCATTTTGATATTCTATGATCAACCAAGTCCCACGAGCCACTATTCTTCAAAGAATTTTTGGAGAACCATAAAATTCTAAAGATCAATTATCACTATTACACCAAATACACCTATTTCATAAATGCCACAAATGACCCAATTACAACATGTATTCAGAGACTTCCACTAATGCAAAGAAACATGCAGGGAAACAATTTGTTCACCAAACCACTCGAGCTAAGGTTCTTTGACTCTCGTTGGAGAAGTTAGAGATTATATAATGAATAGTTAAAAACTTCAAAAGATCACTGCCACTATTACACTTCACATAAATGCCACAAACAAATCAATTACATGTTAAAAGAGACTTGAACCCACCTAACTAAGATCCTTTGATAGGTAAATATTTATATTCAAAGCATAATTAGTGCAAAGTTAATGGATTGACGAGAAAGGACTAATAATATGATATACTATACGATCTATATTTATTTTAACTCTTACAAATTACATAAATTATATTTATTTTAACTCTTACCAATTACACAATTTCAATAGTTTATCCAACCTATAAATGAAATAACCTTTTTTCACTAAGATAATTCAATTTCAAGCAAGAATGTGATTTTTTGGTTGCTTAAAATACATTTTTGAATGCATAAATGGATTCAACGCTTTGGAAAACCCTTAGGGCACTCAAATTCTACAAATTAAACAACTCAAACTCAAGTTTTTAAAAATCTCTGCCAACAAGTTAGACTATGCCTATAATTAATTAATTAATTAGTTAATTTACAATTAATAACTTTTCATGTACATTTATTATTTATAAAATTAAATCTCTTTTTATTTTTATGATACACTGTGTATTTAATTATATAAAATTTAACTATTCATTATGTATCTTATAATTTTTTACCAATATGATTAAACCATCTTATAATATATATTTATTTCAAAAAGCAATTGCATAGAGGGAGATGTTGTAATGTTTAATATTTTGACTCACTTAAAAAAACAAAAAAAAAAGATTTTTCCGGAGCATTCTTCTCTAAAATGATCTATTTAAAGGCTAATAATTAAACCAACCTAGATTTGTGTTAACTCCGGATCTACCAAATGCCTACCTAGATTCGTGTTAACTTCGGATCTACCAAATGCCTAGAGGGATCAAATCTCTTTTCACTGTAGAAGAGGGTTGCACCTCAAAAGAGAGATTTGATTCCTCTCAATGCTTGGTAGATCCGAGTTAAGATGGATCTAAGTTGGTTTAAAATAAATTAATTCTCGCCTGAAAAATAAATTGATAAATCCAATCCTGAAAAAATATCAACTCACTCACAAAAAAAAATGGTCCTTGAGTATGACTTAAAACAACTTTTCTTTGATTAAGAACTTGTTTTCCTTGGGTAGAGGGGAAATATTTTAACGACAAAGATGCAAAGACATTCCTTAGGAGTGAAAGCTTGAGCCTTTAGGAACCACTAACGGATAATTGGAGGTTGAATAGTTTTTCTTAAAAAATGGTGATAAATTCTACATTATATATCAACCAATAATCACTATCGCTACTACAAATTTGACAAATAAATTATAATAATTTTTCCTATTAAAAATTCAAAATTCTCAAAACGTTAAAAAAAATTATTTTTATTCAAAATAATAATAAAATCCCTGTTTCTCCCACCCAATTTTATAAATGAAAATTTAGAATTCTTAAAAGATTTCAGCTAAAAAATAACCTATAAAAAATATTTTTAACATCCATAAAGCTAAACCTAAAAAAAAGGGATAGCGTTGAAAACAAATCTCTTACCAATAGATTTATGAATTTCAGCCCAGATCCCATCGATGAATAAAAATCGAATAAAAAACCCCAAGCAAACATGGAAGTGCTCCGTGGGGAAACCGAAATAATTTGTTTTTGGAAATGTTAAATTTGAACTAGAAGAGTGAGGTCGGTCGAACACAGTCTAATAGTATAGTTATTAGGTTTAAGGGTGCAACTTTCGTTAACGAGCTAAGGGAAGTTATTATCGCGGGTTGTGCTCGTGTATTTTTCATCTTTGTCAGTTTTCCTTTAAAAGGGTTTACGAGAAGGGTTCGGAAGTAGCTGAGAAACGAAAGCTTGGTCGCTGTTTCCTCGCTGCAAGGATCGTTTCTTCGAATCCACAAAGCAGCAACAGAATACCATTTAAAAGGCGAAAATGAGGTACGAACTTGACATTGGAACGTAAAAAGGTGTTGGATTTTCTTGTTCTTGCTTGTGGTGTATCAGTGGTTTTTAATGCTAGGATTTTCTATGAATTCTTTTAGGTTTTTCTCAGTTTGTCCAGGGTTTTTGTTATGTTTGTAATGGAGTATATTTGTGTGCACATGCGTTCTCCTTTTTAGATTCGGCCAGGGTTTTGTTCTTTTAACAATGTTTAGATGGGTTTGTTATTTGGGCTTATGTTGTACTGTGGTTAGGCTAGGCAGGGTCGTGCTCGTATTCATTTTAATGGGTTAGGGTTTATATTTTAAAATATTAGTTAGGGTTTTTAATGGTGTTTGTTTTCTTTATTTGAAAGTTTTTGGATCCGTGTTCCGTTGGGTGCCGTTCTGTTGACAAAAGTTTGCTACGGTGGGGTTGGCTTTTTTCGCTAATGGTGTTTGGCATTTGTGTGATGTGGTCTTTACTGTTATCAATTATGGGTTCTCGTTTCATGACTTGAGTGTCAATCCCTACTCAATCAGACAACGTGATTGGTTTGCTTGTTTCATTTGTTAATGTGCTGGTGTCTGTAGGATCAGAAAAGGGTGTGGTCTTACAGCAGTGCATTCCGTTCTATGATCTGTAGTAACAACAGTTTTGTATGAATATGCCCAGAAGTAGGTGGTTTTTTATTAATAGAGGTAGAACAAGGCTTGGTGCCTCAACTGCATGCATTTATATTGCATAAACTTGTTATAAGCTTTACGTGTTGACGCTATTGTTTGCAGGGAACTTTTCCCAAGAGTACATGTGTAGCAAAATTGATCTGCCCATAGCAGTTTCTAAATAAAGCTCATCCACAAAGGAAGATTTTGATAAGAAACTTAGAAATATATTTAGATAGAAGAAAAGCTAAAATTTATTTTAAAATATTCCACTGTCCATGTGTTCAAACTTCATGGTGCCAAAAATGATATGCACACAACTTGTTTGAATAAAATTCATCCACAAAGGTAAAAATTGGACAAAGGGGATTTTTTTTTACAATATCCTGCCCATGTGTACATGGTGCCAAAAAGTTATGCGAATAAAATTCATCTACAAAAGGAAAACTTGGACAAGGGGAAAAGCTGAATTCTATTTACAATATCCACTTTCCATAACGAATGGGACATGCAACAATTTCATCGATTTTATTGGAAGCACATTTTCAATATAAATGGTATGGTAAAGGTTGCAGAATATAGATATGGTTTCTGTCTTTCAATAAATTGGAGTTGTGATTAAATGAAGTAATGCCAATGAATATGGAAATTTGATGGCATGTCTACACTATCCTCTCCGCTTTCAAGGGTGGGGAAGATAACTTGATGGCATTTAAACACTATCCCCTTTCAGGGGCGTGTGAAAGAGACTGCCACCAAATATAGGAGTGACGTGTTCACAGCAAAATTGGCTTCTCTCAGGTCTTGTTTGCTCTCAATGTGGAAGCCAATAAGACTGATGATGAATGTATTAGTTGAATCCCTCTACCATGCTTTTGAAAAAGAAATTGTAAGTGTAGGTTGTCTGTTAAGATGGATTAATTGAGCTAAGGTGTTGTATTAGTTGAATCCCTCTACCATGCTTTTGAAAAAGAAATTGTAAGTGCAGCTTGTCTGTTAAGATGGATTAATTGATTTGAAAATATAGAAGTGACATATTTTCTGTTAACGTTTTTTAGTTTTGAAAATATAGAAGTGACGTGTTCACAGCAAAATTGGCTTCTTTCAGGTCTTGTTTGCCCTCAATGTGGAAGTCAATAAGACTGATGATGAATGTATTAGTTGAATCCCTCTACCATGCTTTTGAAAAAGAAATTGTAAGTGTAGGTTGTCTGTTAAGATGGATTAATTGAGCCAAGATGTTGTATTAGTTGAATCCCTTTACCATGCTTTCGAAAAAGAAATTGTAAGTGTAGCTTGTCTGTTAAGATGGATTAAGTGAGCTAAGATGTTGATGACATGTATATAAAATCTATAAGGTTTTTGACTATTGTGAAATTTCCAAGTTACCGGGAAATGGGGATGTATATGGTTCTGCCAGATCCAGTGAATTGCCACATACAAAAATATAATGATATAATTTTTCAAATCATATTTAAATGTTAATAATGAAAACCATCCATGAATCATGATTCACAACATTAGAACTGAAATCATTAGATACTTTATTACTCTAAAGACTGAAATCATGATGCATCATGCCTCGTAAAAAAGGATAATTGTAAATGCAAAATTGATTGCCTCATAAATGATCTTTCGATTGGTTCAATAATGTAGAGTAGGTCTAAGTTCTAACTACATATCCTGGAATGGGCATCCTCATCATTTGAATATTTCAATTCTATAATATGTTCAACCAGTAATCTTTCTTGAAATCTACCTTAATTATCCAACCAGGGATGATTCCTTCATACTGTTCTAAGAGGAGCCCTCAGCTGGAGTTGGTTGGGATTTATCTAATTAAATTATCAATGATACATCCATCTTGTGTACAGAAAGTGATAACTGAAACCTATCAATATACTGTATACTAATATATATATAATGTTGCAGACCTTTCCTGTAGCCATCTATAGAGCTATAGAACGTACAGATTAATAATAAATTATAAGTAACCTAACCACAAGTTTAAATAGAATATCTGCTGTTTAGGCTTTCAGACAGTTGATAAACATCCTTGAAAACTAAAAAATAAAACTTGAAATGGTAATATTATTTGCTTGTGATTCAGCATGTGACATCTAGCTAGCGCAGGATCTGTTTTGGTGGCATGGGATCTGTATACGGGGCGTTTTTACGCAGATCTCGGTGGTTCTGTCTCCATATCCGGATCATAAATGTGTATCCCGGGCTCCTGCCTTAAGCTCCGCAGGTCCTTTAATACAGTGAATTTTTTTCTACCTGTAATAGGCATTCCTATCCTACATACTTCCATTATGCAGAGTTGATGGTTGCAATTATCTTTGATGTTGTTAGCTTATTGGTAGTGAGCCTTGGAAAATAAATGGCTAAATTGCCTTTGGACTATTTAGGATTTGGACTTAACATGATAATATATTATTTCATAAAAGCCAAGGTGAACTCTTAACTCAAAAGCAATTCCACATGTTGGGAAGTTAGATTGTATTGGGTAGAGAGGAGTCCATGACTCCGTTAGCACTCTGGCCTCAAATCACACTCTGGCCTCAAATCATTTACGAAGATATCCTGTTGTATGTTTCATTTTTATTGCATGATATATAATGGTTTAATTTGAATGCCTATACTTTTATTTTTTGGTGAGGGCTTCATATTGTTAATGAATGGAATGTTTTCACATTATTGTTTTTCATATGCAATTTATGCATGCATATTGTTACATCTAGGGAGCATAACATCCCTGTTATTGTTTGGCGTAGTGTGGAGCTGCTTTTTTTTTTTTAATCGTAGGATTCATATCTGAGGTGCATGTTGATTGTTGTGGACAAGGCAATCTATCGATAGGGCTGTTATAGGATTGTATAAAATGAGGGTTGTAATAGAATGTATAAAAACACATCAAAGTTTTGGTTGATTGAAAGTGGAGAGGTTTTAGATAAACATCGGTGGATATACTTGGCAAGTAAAGATTTAGTGGCACTTAACAGCAGCTGCAATTATGCAAATAATAATAATGGTGATTTGAGGTTAGGTTAGTTTTTTAAATAGCTCGGCTTCAATAGTTCAATCTATGTTCCTCACATTGTCAACTTGGAGGAGTTTTGAAAGTTGTTGAAACATCCAACAAAAGCTCAACTTTTGCTTTCATTGCTGCTCTTTTGTATGACTTAAGATGACAAAGCCTAGCATCTGTGGACAGTGGACAATAAGTTTGGGCGATAGTTTTTGATTTTTTGAGTTATTATTGTGCTTTTTCTGAGCTCTTTTTAGTCGTTCTTACAGCTTTAGTCATAGCAATAATGCATTTTCCCTTGACATGTAGCAGCCTGTACAGTTCTCACTTCCTGAGTGATAACAATATTGTGTATTACTTGTTTTGATGTGCACCATTTTTGTGGGCTGTAGCTGAATATTTTTGTACTGCAATATATATATTATTGAGCTTTTATCTGTGTTCTGCTTCTCTTTGTCCAGCTTTGGAATTGTTTTTTTTTAATTGTTGAATTTTTGAACAGTCACTCTCAACTTATTGAATCACCCATGCACTATGTATTTACTATACACTGACAAATTCTTAAACAAATCATGCTTGCACTGTTACTATCATATCAACAAAAGTTTCTGCATGGTGAGATTACTGTTCACAGAAGCCACAACCCTATTATACTCTTCCATCACAACTTGCTTGGTCGCCTAGGCTTATTATGGCCAATCTCTGTACGTATTGAAAAACAACGCACAACTCTGATGTCCTTATCCTAACCCCAGCCCTTCATGTTGAAGGATCAATTGATTGTACCCCAGGAGATTTAGATGGGATGGTGGAAGATTCATTGGAATGAAGCTCTAGGGCTCTGGGTACTTTAGTGGCATTTCCATTTCAAGAACTTATTCACCCCTTAAATACATTGGAGGTCCAGGAGGATCAAATAATTGGAGCACAGGAACTTTTGATTGGATGGAGGATGCGTTGGGATGGGGCTTCAGAGCTCTTATAATCTGCTTCAGGTCTATTATTTTAGATTTTGATTCCTTTGTCATGAGGAACTTGTCCAGCACTTAGCTTCATACACTTTTTCAAGAGGAGTCACCCCAGGATATTAGAGAATGTAGTTTAGTGCAGAGTTCATATAGGATGTTTTGAGAGCTTTGCTGTGCAATCCCTATACTAATTTCTATCATTTCCAGATCTTAGTCATTCTGTAAATAAATTGGAGCTTTGGGAGGATAAACAAGTTGTACCCTAGGAGAATTTAATTAGATGGAGGATGCATATTGATGGAGCTCTAGAGCTTGCATATCAATGAACTAGTTGTAGGTTGTAGTATGAGAATTTGATTGTATGGTGGAGGATGCATGGGGATAGATCACCGGGGCTCATATTTTAGATAGCTGACTCCTTATAGCATGTCCTAAGAGCTTTTGAGCTCCATCCTAATGACTCTATCGTTGTCACCACCTAAAAGCTTCATACACTCTTTATCACGAGGAACAATATTTCTCCCTAGGGGATCAGAGAAGTTAATTTTAGTTTGAATTCTTTATGCCTCCAGTATATAGATATGATATTGATCTTAAAAGAGGCCATTTTAGTAGACAATGAGGATAGTGAAGAGGCCATTCTAATAGAAATGATGGTGTAGAGTTGTAGTAAGGCTTGTTGCGACGACATTTAACATCTCTGATGATCCAGAAGAGTTTGACAAGAGTGGTGGTTACATTGGCACTGATGTTGCTTAATAATAGTTGTGCACTGCATGTAAGCATGGGCTTGAGCATGTGCTATTTAAGCCTTGCTAATTTATTTCTCCTCTTTTTTAATGTTTTGTTCATGTATCCAAAATTACACACTACGAAGTACAAACTATAATTGTGTTTTGAGTCCTGACCACATTGCATGAAGATGTATCTATTCACATTTTGATTTGTTAATGAGAAACAAATGATTAAGACATTACAAGTTGTAAAATCAGATGTTGCTCTGTGTTTATTTGTGATTTGCATCATTGGTTGTCTGATCATTTTTTATTTGTTTATGTTTTTGTTTGTTTGTTTGTTGTCTCTTCTTGTTTTTTATTCTGTGTTTATTTATGATTATCTGGTCATCTTTTATTTGTTTATGTTTTCTATATTTGTTTTCTACAGGGGCAGCTTTTCTGTTATTGTACTGTGTGCTATCCCTTGAAATATGGGGGATGTCATCTCTGTTATTGTGCCAAAACCAGGGACAAAGCTCTTGCGCCATAATTGAAACCAAAACTTGAGCTGATAGCCCATAAGTGTTTATATCTTATAACTTCGATAATAATATTTCCAAACAGGCCTTCTCCTTATCTGTATCTTATGCTTTTGATAATAATCTGTGAAACATATTATTGGCCTTCTAACTGATTGAAACAAAACTGGAAAAACATCAGACAGAGGTCCCATAGACAATGTGCAAAATCAGTCAAGGAAATCAACATGAATTTCATTTAGAGATACTTGGCAGATTACTCTAATGTTGCAATGCCTTTTTTCAGTATATATCAACTGTGCATAGTGTTCAGTGTGCACTATGCTTAGTTTACTGGTAATCATCAATTCTATTGCCCTGCGAGCCAACATTGTTATCCATTTGATTTCCTTGATTGTATCCATAAATCTCTGGGCATCCTGTTTCTCTGCAGCAACCTCTTCCAGTACCCCATCTGTGGTTGCCATGGCCCTTTAGCAGGTTCTCCATGCATTTTCTAGCAGCAACTGGTTCCTATCTTATTGTCTTTCCCCAATTCTGGCCATTGATTAAGGGACATTTTGTTTGAATGCATTTGTCAGAACATATATACTCCTCCTTGGCCTTAACTGTTCATGTATCCAAAATTACACACTACGAAGTACAAACTATAATTGTGTTTTGAGTCGTCTTTCCCCAATTCTGGCCATTGATTAAGGGACATTTTGTTTGAATGCATTTGCCAGAACATATATACTCCTCCTTGGCCTTAACTGTTCATGTATCCAAAATTACACACTACTAAGTACAAACTATAATTGTGTTTTGAGTCCTGACCACATTGCATGATGATGTATCTATTGACATTTTGATTTGTTAATGAGAAACAAATGATTAAGACATTACAAGTTGTAAAATCAGATGCTGCTCTGTGTTTATTTGTGATTTGCATCATTGGTTGTCTGATCATTTTTTATTTGTTTATGGTTTTTTTTCTGTGTTTATTTGTGATTATCTGGTCATCTTTTATTTGTTTATGTTTTCTATATTTGTTTTCTACAGGGGCAGCGTTTCTGTTATTGTACTGTGTGCTATCCCTTGAAATATGGGGGATGTCATCTCTGTTATTGTGCCAAAACCAGGGACAAAGCTCTTGCACCATAATTGAAACCAAAACTTGAGCTGATAGCCCGTAATTGTCCATATCTTATAACTTTGATAATAATATTTCCAAACGGCCTTCTTTTTATATGACTCATGTCTTTTTGAAATAGAGGTTCATAATTCTTGCCAACATAATTAAAACTTTTGGATGCACTTTAATTGAAATAGTATGCTCAAATATCTAATGAGAAAATAACAAACATTTTCCTTTGTTTGCAACTTCTTTTGAAGAAATTTCCCAATTCCTCTATTCAGTTACCTTCATCTCTTCAATTCTTATTGTTATTTTAATTTTTTTGGTAACTTCTCTAGTCAACTGCGCCTATTCCTATAGATGCCGTGAGGAATGTATAGAAATGCTTCTTCATTATATTGTGATTGAGTGAATGCTTGTTTTGCACAGAAGGAGAAACATAAGACCTACTATTTAGTAGGTTTTCCTGAGCGTCAAGGAGCTATTTGATATCTGTAGATGAAGTAGTCTATGTAAAGTGCTGATAAACGTTTCCAGTGGTAATGCAGAGAAGAAAACATTAACCACCACAATGGGGGGATTGAGTGGAAATTTCTTATTTATATAAACAACAAACTACTTTTTCCCTGCTACGTTTAGTTTCCCTTGTTTTTCTTGGCAAGCATCCATGGGAGTTAGATCTCTTTTTGCACATTATATTTGAGAGCTTCATTTCATCTTGGATGAAACCCTACCTTTAGTGTAAGATGCAGAACGGAGATAGTCCATGGGAGAAGAGAGGAATGTTTTGTTTTAAGAGTGGCTTTCATCTTCACATAGATGCCATCCTTACCATCAAATCCTGTCTTTGGTGTAGATGTATTGACTGATGGATATATATTTCTCACTAAATTACTCTCGAGTTGTACATGGTCTTATCTGCTTTCGACTTCAATAACTTGAAGAGCTTGCCCATGGGGTTATAAAATCTCAACTGTGATGAATAATTGCTTCAGTGCTCCCCTTTCTCAAACTTTGGGAAGAGGATGCCCAACTGGTTTTAATTTTTGATTTGCCAATTGAATCTTGATTAGAATTAGTACACGATTCAATTGGATTGGACACTCTAAAAATAACGTTTAGAAAAAAAATGTTTCAAATATTTCACAAGTGTTAGGATAAAAAAACATGTTTCAAATATTTCACAAGTGTTAGGATATTCCGACACATAGGAAATAGTTAAGTATAACTTGGTCTACTGTAGAGTTAGGTAAAGTGTGTTTTTTTACTATGTACTTTTGTAACTTTAATCTGACGGTCACGATATGTAGTGATCCAACGGTTCATTCTCTCCTCGGTATTACTGACACTTGATCCATGGCTTAACACCCGATTGGTCCATGATCTTTATTTAAAGAGCATGGAGGGTCATTTGTAGGGTAACCCGTTCATGAGAGAAGCTTATGTAAATTTTCGTTTTTTTATTAATAAATTGCTTTAAGTGGCGACGTTGGCTTAGGCTGTGGACTATTTCCCTCTTTGACTGGTTTAACCACGTCAACAATACTGGTGCCTTGATCTGTTTGTGAGTGGTGTCCTTTGGTGTTCTGTCTGAGGAACTTACCCTGTAAATTCCTACAACAAGGTATTCGGTCTAATCAGACCATTTGTACACACACATTTTGATGGAATGTTCATGTGTTTGAATTATGGAATGGCTGAACCATTCACTTATTATATCTTTTGTTACATTGTACATATGTCATATAAAGTGTTTGGTATGCTCACTGTTCATATTAATCTCAGTATATTGTACATATGTCATATAAAGTGTTTGGTATGCTCACTGTTCATATTAATCTCAGTTGATTACACTGCAAGAGGACTCGGTGTGCACTCAAAATATGCTCTCGGCTTGCCTTCAAAACAAGCCGAGTCTGTCAAAACCAAGCAAATTTTCCATGTTTAGAAAAAAACATGTTTCAAATATTTCACAATGTATTCGGTCTGATCAGACCATTTGTACACACACATTTTGATAGAATGTTATGGAATGGCTGAACCATTCTCTAATTATATCTTTTTGTTACATTGTACGTATGTCATATAAAGTGTTTGGTATGCACACTGTGCATATTAATCTCAGTTGATTACACTGCAAGAGGGCACTCAAAATATGCTCTCGGCTTGCCTTCAAAACAAGCCGAGTCTGTCAAAACCAAGCAAATTTTCCAAGATTTGGTGATTACTTGGTGGGTGTACTTAGTGAGTCCATATGAGAAGCTTGGAACATCTATTCAAAAAACAGCTCAACATTGATTACTTGGTGGGTGTACTTAGTGAGTCCATATGAGAAGCTTGGCACATCTATTTAAAAACAGTTCAATTTTTATTGAATTTTTAGAATTTTGAGTTTATTTTGTGAAGTTTTCTGAAGCTGAGCTGTAATTCCACTCCTTGGTTTTTCCATGTCATTATTCAGTCCAAGTTGTGTAACTTTGGTTTATTATCAAATAAGGTTATCTGATCGTCCCATATAGCTAAATGCACCTGTCTTCAATCTGTTTGGGTGAGGGAGTACCTAGATGCTGGAACAAAATTTTTATTCAATGTTTCAAATGCCAGATGACCTGCAAATTAGGAGTGTTTCCGATCTAGGAAGTGTTTCTCATGCTTGATAGACCATTGAAATTTGGAGCCCTATATCAACATATGTAGCTTAAGAGGCATGGGTTTTGGCACGGAGAATCGTATTTTTCTGTCAACTATTTCCTTGAGTGTGCAAGAGAACCCCATCTACTTAAGTGGAAGGAGCAGCATGCAATACGAATTCTGTACTGAATCTTAGGAATTTGCTTGAGAGATGGGGAACTATTATGGCCATATATTATGTTGGCTGAAAGCATCTGTCATTGTGTTTTTACTTTTCAAGTTTAATTAAATTTATTTTTTATTTGTTTAATTATCAATTAAATATTTTATGACTAGAGGAATCGGGAAGTAGGCTGGTTTTGTACTTGTGTGACACGGGGTCAATTCTGACTGCTGCCACCTCTAGGTGCCTGCTTATATCTCTTCTGCAGACACAGATAAATCTCCCGGGTTGGGGGATGTTTAAACCTCAAAATTCTCATTACATAACACTTCATTATCATGGCAATTGCCAACTGAGCTGCACCTTGGGGGCTAGCATCCATCATTGGGTTATGAATGTGCTGCTGGATGCAATGATAGTTGGGTAATTGATAATTGTTTGTTCTCAAATGATCAATTATTGATGTTTATAACCGAATCATTTTTGATTTGGGGACTTCTTTAATTCTTTATGTTTTTCTTTAATTCTTTATGTTTTTTGTAATATGTATTTGATAAATCTTTCAATCCTGAATTTAAAAATCTGCAGCAACTGTATCCTGTCTACGCCTGCACCCACTCCTGCAGCCCTATTTTAGTAACCTTGCCATAAAATTAAAGCCAGAATGAGAAGATTCACACTTGAAGAAATATGTAGCTAAGATGTTTGTCACAAAGTCATCTCTATTCTGTTTTGGTTAATCTGAATTAGACGATTCACACTTAAAGAAATATGTAGCTAAGATGTTTGTCACAAAGTAATCTCTATTCTGTTTTGGTTAATCTGTGAATTGACATATACTGTTGAGGTTTTATATTCCTGTATTTTTATTCCAGTTTTGTGCTTGCCTGTGATTATGGATAAGATTAATGGTGCTCGAATCCACTGCAATTAAGGTTTTAAACTAGTTGCTGTTTAGTTATTTCTTTTCATGCCAATAATTATCTAGTTGGTTTTCCCTCAGATTGTTTCTGAAAATGTTGAGAATTTTGCAGTCGCCATCCCGAGGTCAAATGGGCCCAGAGGACTGACAAGATCTTTATTACTATACTACTGCCCGATGCTAAGAATGCCAATGTAAAACTTGAACCTGAAGGAAAACTAACCTTTTCAGCGACCGCTGGATCCCTAGATACTCCTTTTGAACTAAACTTGGAACTTTATGATAAAGTAAATGTAGAGGTGTGTATATACAGCCTTTTTCATCTAGGAGATTCCTTTTAGCATTGAAATTATGTTGCAAGGCTCTGGTAAGGAATTGTTCAGGGTATTTAGGTTCAGTCAATGTGTTTGTATTACAGGCAAGCAATATTAATGTTGGGTTGAGGCACATTTTGTGTGTTGTTGAGAAAGCAGAAAAGGGTTGGTGGAAAAGGCTGTTGAAGGGTGAAGGAAAGACACCCCTATACTTGAAAGTTGATTGGGATAAATGGGTTGATGAAGACGAGGAAGATGAAAAAGGTCAGAAGCATTCAATTGGATGTATTTTCTGCATGGTGCATGTTATTTGTTTTGTTTGTGTTTTTATATATATCCTTTGTATGCTTGTTGGTGGGATGGCTTGTTAACATATGATAACTTTTGTTATTTTAGCAGTTGGGGGTGACGTTGATTTTGGTGGAATGGACTTCTCGGTATGATTCTCTTTCTCCTGAAAAGTTTTCTTGGATGAATTGTACCTTATCATTAACAATTTTTTTCCTTGGGTTTCCAGGGTATGGGTGGTGGAATGGGTGGATTGGGTGGATTGGGTGGTGGAATGGGCGGATTGGGTGGAGGAATGGGCGGATTGGGTGGATTGGGTGGAATGGGTGGATTGGGTGGCATGGGTGGAATGGACTTTTCGGTATTGTTCTCTCTCTTTCAAAATGTTTCCATGTTTGAATTGTATCTTGAATTACTAACTCACTTCATTGTAACATTTTGTTTGTAGGGTATGGGTGGTGGTGGAATGGGTGGAATGGACTTTTCGGTATGGGTTCCCCTCTCCCTTAAAAAGTTCCCTTAACTGAATTGTACTTTTAAAGTTATTAGCACATTTTATTGTAACTTTTTGTTTGCAGCGTATGGGTGGTGGTGGAATGGACTTTTCGGTATGATTGTCTTGAAAAACTCTTCTCGGCTGAATTGTACCCTGTTAGGCTTTATCAACTCATTCTGTTAAACTTTTTGTTTTTAGGGCATGGGTGGCGGCGATGAGCCTGATAGCGATGATGAAGGTATGTGAATTGTCCGATCATGAATGTGGATTATATCTATTTGTCTCTGGCATTTCATATTTATGTAAAGTCTATAATTTATGCCCCATTATCCTGACGGGGTTACCAATATTATTCAGACCAAGAACCACCAAAGGAAGATTCTTCAGAGGCAAAAGCTACGAAGACAGAACCAGAGGACTCAAAGCCGGAATCCATTGGTGAGGTACCTGCAAATGTGTGATGGACTAACTAAGAAGGCTCATTGAGAGGACCCATTAAGCACAGTGCTTTTTAAGTCCCAACTTCTGTTGCAATTCCGTTGAAAATCATTTTTACGATTTTAGGTATGATGTGTGCAATTTTAAAGTTGGAATTATTGTGGGCAAAGGCTATAAGTGATTGTCTAATCCATTTAATTTATTATCTTTTGACTAAGAGCATATCTAGGCTGGAAGAAATTAGGGCACATTAATGTAAGTTTTGAATTTGAACATTCTGGGTTTTGCAATGCAAAACACCACAAATATTTTATAATGTTAGAGGTGTACTTTTTCTGGCCTAAACGACTTTCTCAATATATGATGCAGTGGTTTGGAAATGGTACAAGTAGAATTACTATAGCTAATTTTGAACTATTCCTAAATTAGTTGTTTGACATCTGAACGTGATTTGTTTAGTCCATTTGCTATAAAGGGGATATGTAATTGTCTGAAATGTGGTAAGCAATTTTGAATTCATAAGAAAACAGTTTTTTAGTTGGTTGGTCGTTCCAAACTCTTCTGATCTAGGCTGATGACGGATATTGCAGAGTCTCTGCTAATGTTGGGGTGATCTAACAAGAATTGTTTTGACCTTTTTTATGAAGATATGCTCGCTCGTATTTTTACTCTACAATCTCAAAGCATAAATAGTTCAAATGCTGCATAAAACCTTTCAAGATTGATGTAGCGGACACAGATGCTTGATGCTTTCTCTATGCATGGGCTTTGTGTTTCCAGTTACCTACGTGTGCTGATACTGGAATTATGGTATATAATATATGCCCTTAGGTTTGACAGACTAATATGTACTTTTGAAACAGACACTGTTTACTATTTTGTGTACAATCTCAGTACATGTTTGATTTAATCTTGCTACATGTTTGATGCGCAAGTGAAAAAAATGGGTTGTTTTGAGTGGAAGGAGAGATTTTCACTGTCTGAGGTGCTTTCTTTATGAGTCCAGGTATACAATTCAAGATTGGTTACACAGAAATTCAAGTACTGTGTTTGAGGGCAGGGGGAGTCTGCGTATAACAATAAATATTTTTTTTTCACAAATGATTCATCAACAGAAGGAACTACAAATTTGGGATGTTCCATAAATTGTAGCATTGAAACAAATCAGAATAAATGTCCACTGTCAATGCGGATGGGTTTATTAATTGTCTGAGCCTGACCTGACCAATGTGACGCTGAAGCTTATTTTACTGATTTGTGGGAGGTTTTATAAAACGTTGATTGTGTAGATCCATCTAAAATTAGCAGTTCAACAGAACAAAATTTACAGAAGGTTGGTTTCACAGAAGAGGTGGGGGTCGCAAGTGCAATAATTAAGAGAAGGTGGGGTCGTAGGTGCATTAATTAAGAGAAGGAAACCTCAGAGATGGTTCATCCACATAGTGAGACTCTACAAATGTGTGATATTCCTGAAGTGTAGTATTGAAACCAATCCCAATAGTGCCAACCCTCAATGTGAAGATTCATTTAATTATCTTGGAACCTTCCCAGTGATGCCCGAGCTCCTCTTCTGCTGTAAGAGGTTTATAAAATTTTGTATGCAAAACCACTGAGAACTGTCTGTTCAACAGAATGTGCATTTCAGAACAGGTTTTGTGCACTTAAAAACTTGGAAGTGCTCTTAAGTACAAGAGGGGACGGTGAGATTGTAGATCAACATATCATGATTTTCTTATTTAAGAAAAACCATGCCATCTGGAATAACCCACTGGTGGTTCACAAGAGGGAGGGCAGGAGTGAGAGGGAGGGCAGGTTTCCCTCCTGCAGAGTTATCTGGTCTTGGGTATGTTTTCTGACGAGCTTTTAACTAAGCAAAAACAGTGTTAACATATCATTGCTTTCAAAACAATTACTATAGTATATATTATTATTTTTTTTACTGGGAAAATAAATAACATATCCAATCTCGTTGTTTAAATATATATTTCTGTGAGATTAATGGTGAGTCTTTTTATTAAAAGTGACAATTTTATTTATTTATTTTAATTTTGTAATATGATGAGGTGTATGTCTTTCTAACATTTAGTATCAAATATATTGCTAACTTAATCTATGATTGCAGCCTTGATGTTAGAAACTATATATAACAAAAATGAACAGAAATTGCAGCCTTTCTGTTAGAAACTATATATAACAAAAATGAACAGAAATAGCAGCCTTGCTGTTAGAAACTATATATAACAAAAATGAACAGAAATAGCAGCCTTGATGTTAGAACTATATAAACTATATATAACAAAAAACAGAAAATGCATCTATTTATATGGAGAAACAACCTGAATAGTATTAAGGAATGCATCATCCACTTTGGAGGTTGAAAGCTCAAGTATGCTAACTTTTTGACCAAGACAGAGACCGTACCAGTGAGTTTCCTTGTTTGATTTTGCATCTAATCGATGCTCAGTGGGATCTCTGGTTGTGTTTTGGGTGTTAAACTAATACTTTACCCATGATGGTCTCTTTGCCATTAAATATCAATAGTCTACATATGCTAGTTTTTCAGGCCCTAGTGTTTCCAGCCTCCAAACTATTCCTCCACATCAGCTTCTGTGATGAATCTAATTTTTATCTTTTCCTCCCATTCAGCATTCTGTATCTTTGGCCTAAAGCGATTAAGCATTCTGCCGAGAGTTGAGCTTAAGAGCTGGGGAGAGGATGATGACCTTTTTTCTTCTAAGACTCCCTGAGCATGCTGGGCAAACCATATTAACAGGGATGAAAACAAGAAGCACCGATTTTGAGACCTGGTATGATGCAGGGATTGTATGTTTACCAGGCAACTAGACAGGAAAGAAGGGAGAGTCGGGTGAGTTGGTGAAAGCTGAGGAGTGACAGGAAAAGTTGACGACACGGAACCAAGTAACTCCAAACCCAAGGCCAAACAACCCTCCCGCAAAGCCATACTCAGCCATGACTCCTAGCTAAGGCCAGTCACAATGTTGATAGCAAAAAATAGTACCCGAGGGAAAATTTCAAGCTAAGAGTTAAAAAGGGAAAAAATATTCACCAATGAAAAAAACCCTATCTATAATAGACAACCCCTGTAAAATAGATCCTAAACCACAGTGATGCAATGAAACAATGATAACAGGGAGACCCCACTTGTTCAAGGAAAATACAGCAAAAACTCTCTTGAGAGTCGAAGCTTGGTGGAGAGTTCTATTGTCACCAACTATCTTGAAATCATGTTAGTGCCGCCGAGAACCATTGCGAAATCTTTTGTTGACCTTGTTGGCTGAGCTTACCGTTTGCAAATATGAGGTACCAGCCTTAGCTTTAGCCAGCGCTTGAAACTCCCACAGCAACCAATTACATGAAAATGAAACAACCAAAAAGCTAAAAGTACCTAATGCTAAAAGATCCTTCAAAGTAGATACACAGCGATGTGATCAAACCAGAACATATGAGATCCCCTTACCATGATCTTTCAGAAAATTCAAATGACCTATTTGCACCCCTTCTGCCATGCGGTGCTGGACATACATTCCCATCTCACAATTACCAACGCATTGATGGATTGGTATTCCGCCACCTTGTCCTTTCCATGATCACCCCATCGCATTTAGGTGGCACAAATACCTTTTGGAAATTAATTGCCATAATATCTAAGTAAAGTTAATATTTCAGTGTTTATAAAAACATTAAAAAATTATAATCGATCATCTAAATATATTAAAATTTTAAAATGTTCTATAAATTATTTTAAAGATTTTTATAATGTCGGGAAAAAATAAAGTTAGCGGATGGTGATGAGTGAAATTAGTAGTTATAATATTTTCATAAAAATAAATTGAATTAATAAATTAATTGTTATAAGTTTTCAATGCACAGTGATAAGTGAAATTAATTGTTATAATATTTTAGTGTACACTGATGAGTGAAATTATTTGTTATGATTTTAATATTTTTAATTATCGCAATAAATAATATAGCGGTAGTTATGTTCTAAAAGGTATATAGATGATATAATGATGCGTATATATTTTAATATATGAATTTGGAAGATATTTTTCTATTATTTTAAGGATGTTTATCTATTCTGTACACTACTGAAATAAATGGAAAAATTGATAATGAACAATAATGTTAGTTCATTGTGGGTTGACATTGTTTTGTTTGGAAGATGGTAGAATTAGAAGAACTTGTTTTATTGGGAGTGTTATTGTTTCAAGAAGAAATTTTTGTTCTCTTTCATTGTCATTTTTCTCACACTAGTTGCTATCCATATTGATGCTTTGTGACATGTTAATCTTTGATGAGTACTTGTGGAAGAAGTAATTGTTCTATTGGTAGAAGCAATTCTAAGTTGCAAGTTTTTCAAAAAGAGAACAAGAGAGAAGTGTCAAAATTATTATCAAGGAAACTACCACTAACATACATTATACCAACCAAAAATCAACTATATGCTTTGAACCAAAGGGACAAGGAGGAGATGGGAGGTTAGTAAGCGAAGGAGTGCCTAGAGTTGATGATGGGGCAGGGGGAGGATCATGGTGCTTGAGGCATAAGAAACACAACAAATAGGAAGAGAGAAAGGCAGAGATCCACTAGAAAGAGAAAAATTGGACCAAGTAAAAGACAACTCCAAATTTAAGCCAAATTTATCATGGAAACTCTTGTGCGATCACTTCCATAGGCGAGAACCATTATTGTCCAAAGAATAGAGGACTGGAAGTGCTCTAGCCGATGGTAGGGCCTTGTATTCTTCAGAGGGAATGACAACTTATTGAAGACCCTAGCCCCCACCCCCCCCCCCCCAAAACCTCTTGAGAGACCAAAGACTAACCAGAGGAGAAAAATTCACATCTCCTTGCCATGTGGAAGAGAAATTTGGTTTTGTAATTAACTAGGGGCAAACACAGGGCTTTGATTCCAAACTTGCAATACAAGGCTTTATTCACAACATAGGGTTGGCGTCTCTTGCTATTATTTGATTCAAATTCATGACTATAACCTCTTCCTTGATATGAAGAACCTCCTTGCACCACTAAAATTTAAGTTGACTCCCATAGAAACACAAGCTTCATGAAACGTAGATACTCATCACTTTACCACTAGCCATGAATTTAATCGCATGCCTTGAAAGCTTGTGTGCAACAGGGATCTTGTCAACATTGAATTCCATTAATGCCCATCACCTTCAAGCCTTCAAGAAATCTGGTGTGTGGGCAATAAATTGTTTGTAGTAATGTATGAAGGGTGGACATGCCACATGCAAGCGTTGTAAGGGCTAGGTATGGCTAGGTATCCACATGGCATGCTCACCCTCCACCAACTACATTAGGGATGACAACAGGGCCACAAAACAAAACAATTGTCATATGATTGCCAATGTTTGAGGAGGTGGAGGGCTTAAGGAAGTTTTCTTTGATATCCTCCAAGATGGTCTTGCCCTTTTTGACACTAACATTAATAAGATGTGTAGGAACATGAACGAAATTCATCATGGTATAGATTTCCATCCAAACATACCATTAATGTTGATGATCTGTCTTGCCTCTAAAAGACAAGCTTGATTTACATGTGCATCTGCTTCTTATTTTGACTTCTCAAGATGTGATAGGTGGCCTTGAGGGAAGTAGTCCATAATACTAAGAATTCTACGGAGAAGGCTTAGATGATTTTCTTAGGAAGATATCCTCTTTGCAAAGGTTGAGAAGGGAATTTGCCAAGATTGTTATCTTGGACAGTTCCCTTTTTCTAGCCACATGGAGCCCAAAAAGGAGCCCATACATTTTAGCCAGAATGTTTGTCCTCCTAGGAATACTTCTTGGTTTCCCTTGAGATTTATGAGACTCTGTCCTCCTTTCACAATCTTGGAAAATACACTTCTTTTCTAGTAGGGGTGATAGTGGATGTGAGTTTTTGGGAAATGATGCATACAGAGCATTGAAGATAATGTCCTAGGTAAGTGTTTGATTTGAACGAAGGGTATCCACTTGTTACAATTCACGTGGCATGTCAAATCATCCCATCGATCTGTTTGCAATGTAGATGGCAACATCCATGACATTTTCTTACCATTTTTCCACAACATATCATTAAGGAAAGTCTTTTTAGTCTCTAAATTTGCTAAGATGATACTGACATAACAATTACTTTGCAACATATCAATAAGGCAAGCCTTTTTAGTCTCTAAATTTGCTAAGTTGACATTGCCATTGGTTTTGTTTACCATGTCCAACAGTGGATCATAAGAGCAAGTAATGATTATGCTCCTTAACCTTTCCATCTCAAATCCCCAGAAAATGAGAATCGCACTCAAAGAGCCATCTTGTGTGTGGTATAAAATCTAAAAAAAATTGACAACATCGAAGCTTGAAACAATCTTGCTTATCATGTAACCTTATTACAAGTTGTCTCCATTTAATATTACACAATGTTGACATTAAAATACATGTCATTAAGGCAGGCCTTTTTAGTCTCTAAATTTGCAAAGGGGACATTGCCATTGGTTTTGTTTATCATGTCCAACAGTGGATCATAAGAGCAAGTAATGACTATGCTCCTTAACCTTTCCATCTCAAATCCTCAGAAAATGAGAATTGCACTCAAAGAGCCATCTTGTGCATTGTATAAAATTTTAAAAAAATTGACAACATCGAAGCTTGAAACAATCTTGCTTATCATGTAACCTTATTACAAGTTGTCTCCATTTAATATTACACATTGTTGACATTAAAATACAGTGAGAGAAATCAATCACTTTGTCCCATTTCAAATTGCAGATGTTTGCATATAAAAGCTCTTGGGTCATGAAATATGGTTAGCAAATGTAAATGATAATTCCCTTGTGGGATTATTTGAGAAATGAAAACACAATGTTTGTGAAATGTAAACATGGTTTTATATGTATGGAAAATTCTAAAGGTCAAATTTCATCTATGGGCTAAATTTTCCTTCTCCTATTGTGCCATATTTGTAAATCCTTCAATTCTATCCCAAGTTCTTCTTAAAGGGGGATGCTAGGATATTCCGACACATAGGAAATAGTTAAGTTTAACTTGGTCTAGTGTAGAGTTAGGTAAAGTATGTTTCTTTACTATGTACTTTTGTAACTTACAATCTGACGGTTCATTCCCTCTTCGGTATTACCGACACTTGATCCGTCGCTTAACACTTGATTGGTCCATGATCTCTATTTAAAGCGCATGGAGGGTCATTTGTAGGTTAACTGTTCATGAGAGAAACTTATGTAAAATTTCATTTTTTTATTAATAAATTCACTGAAGTGGCGGTGTTGGCTCAGGCCGTGCACTGTTTCCCTCTTTGAGGGTTTTAACCACGTCAAAATACTGGTGTATTGATCTGTGATCTGTTTGTGAGCGGTGTCCTTTGGTGTTCTGTCTGAGGAACTTATCCTGTAAATTTCTACATGGTATCAGAGCTATTTGAGGGCCGCGTCCCTTGGTGATCCAAATCTGAAGTCGGTAGAACTGCATCCGACTGTCGTTTCCTAGATCCACTGTTTTTGACTACTTTTGGGCCGAGAGGACTGCTCTATTGTGTTAGGAGCATCTATTCTAGTGAGGACCCCTTTCGTTTCACGCAAAAAGGTTTCTGGTAGCCCTAGTTACGTCATTTTTAAAATCTGGAGGTATACAATGTTTATTTGCAATTTCGAGTTATTTTCTCTCTGTTTATTATTTCGGTTTATTTAGCTCATTTTTTATTACCAGATCTATATCTTTCATTTCTGCGTATGCTCTTTTCTTCGCGACTCTGTGCGATCTAGGCAAATCAGAAACATAGAGGAAGGATTTTTCTCATGCGTATGCTCTTTTCCGCTACGCCTTAGTGTGATCTCGAAAAATCAGAAACATTGAGGAAAATGTTTAGTTTCCGGGTAAAGCTAACTTTAAATCGTAAGGTTTGTTTTTTTTTTTTTGTATGTTCGTGTTGGGTTTTGTGTTTTTTTTTGTAGAGAAAAAGAGTTTTCTCAAGAAAGCATGCAGCCCAAAGCTTCAGTGACTAAAAAAAACCGCCCTTCCTCTTTTCCAAAAATTACTAAACTTTTAGTTTAGCTTACTTGGTCCAAAGCTAATTTATGAGAGTAGAGGTCTTGAGTTCAAGTCTTCTTTTTGTTGAGCTAATTAGAGTAAGTTTGAAAAGGGGGCGGATTTTTTTTTAACATTATCATTCATTTCCATACATTCCCGCACTTCCTCGGCATCTTCATCAACTTTTCTTCAAAAAGTCATAACTTCTTCATCTGGAAGCCGTTTTCAGAGCCGTTTTTTTCAACCAGCCTAATTTTTTGAGACTTTTCCATTGGAACACTTAGTTTCAGCATCTATAGTTTCAGTTTCTGTTAAAATGTAAAGTCCATGCCAAGTTATTGTTGACAGCACCAACTACTTCCAATAGTGGTCCTACATTGTGGATTTACTTAGAAGTAAAGGTCTCTACAGAATAGCCACAAGCCAAGAAACCAAACCGAAAGATGAAGATAAAACATCTAAATGGGAAAATAGGCAAGATCAAGCACGTGGGTTGATAGGGATGTCTATTTCTCCAGATCTTAGATTCCATATTGCCGAACTTGATACTCCTGATGAAGCAATGAAACATATTACTAAAGTTTTTGGAATAAAAAATGAACCTAGAGCCCATCAACTCGAAAATGAGTTGCTTACATTGGACCCCAATAATTTTTCTTGCATTGAAGATTTTTTGTCCAAGTTCAAGACCCTTAGACTTCTCTTGGAAGGTGTTAAGGTTAAGAAAGAAGATAGCAACCTTATCTATTCCATTCTTACTAAGTTGGGACCAACCTACTCTGTGTTTGTTTCCACCTTCTATTCTATAAGAGAACCCTCATTTCTCAAGGACATGACTATAAGTCCCCTTCCTTTGATTCTTTTTGTGATTCTTTAATAAGAGAACAAGAAAAATTCTTACATCTTGGTCTTCTTAATCTTGGAAACTCTTCTAAGAAAGCGTTAGCCGCCCAACAGCAACCAAATTCAAAGAATCCTAAGAAGTCGTATCCTAAAAGGAATGGTCCTAAACCAAACAAGGGTCCTAAGCAATTTTAGCTTCAAAATGAAAAATCATTTCAACAAAATGATAAGGCAAATAAAAACAAAAGGAAGAAGACTAATAGACATTGCCACTTTTGTAATCGAGATGGCCACTTAGAATCCAAATGCTTTAAGAAGATGGAGCCTTGGAAGCAAACAATGAAGCATGCCATAAACATTCCCATTATGGAGCACTCTTCAACTTATCAACTTCGTATCTTCAGGTAATAACACTTTGCATGTGGGTTGTTAAACATCTCGGTCTGGGATATGCACTAAAATGTATCTTTTTCTTCTAATATTCAATGAGCTGGCCTCATTGATTCTGAAGCCCTTATCACATGGCCAAAAATCAAAGCCATGTTTTCTTCTTTTAAATGATTGTAACACCAAAAATATATATGTTGGTGATGATAGATCTCTTATTGTTGTAGGGATTGGAACTGTTCATATAGACAATGGTCAATTTAATGATGTATTATGTGTTCCAACCTTATCCTGCAACCTTCAATCTGTATATCAAATAACTCATTCAGGTGAAGGTAAAATCGTTGAATTTTTGCCTCACGATGTTGTAATTAAGGACCTAAGAGATCCTAGACAGATTTTAGCTACTTCCATTGTTGATGATTCTACAAGGTTGTATAAGTTTAACAACTTTGGGTCATCAAATCTTCCCTTGATATTTGTTGCTCATAATGATAAAGTGAGCAAACTTTGGCATGAGCGGTTTGGTCACTTAAACTATTGCTCTCTTCAAAATCTATATAAAGAAAATATGGTGACAGGTCTTCCAATGGTATCTTGCAGAGATGGTGTTTGTTCCGGATGTGTACTCGAAAACATTATTGGGATAGTTTTGAAAAATGTGCCCTTGGCATGCCTTAGCCCCTTTACAGCTTGTGCATAGTGATTTATGTGGTCCACTTCTAGTTGTTTCATTCTCTGGCTACAAGTATTTCTTAACTTTCATTGATGATTTCTCCAGATGCACTTGGGTATACTTCTTAAAACTCAAGAGTGAAGTATTTAACCTGTTCTTGGCCTTTAAGGCCTTTGTTGAAAAAGAATTTGGACATCGAATTCTTAAGCTAAGATTTGATAATGGTGGAGAATATGTTAACTACAAATTCATCAACTTTTGCACTGAGAATGGAATTCAAATGCGACATATTGTTCCATATACTCCGCAACAAAATGGTGTAGCTGAAAGAAGAATCGCACTTTAAAGGAAATGGCTAATTGTATGCTTCAATCTAAAGACTTAGTCTTAATTTTTGGGTAGAAGCAATTAACTGTGCAAATTACATACTAAATCTCACTCCTAAGGTTTTAAAGAATATCACTCTAGAAGAAGCATGGAGCTCAATTAAACCAGATGTGAGTCAGTTTCGTGTTTTTGGAAGTGAAGCATGTGCCCATATTCCAGATGAGAAACATAAAGCTTTAGAACCTAAGAGTGAAAAATGTATTTTTGTTGGATATTCTGAAGATGTCAAAGGATATAGACTTATTCCACTTAAGTCCAAAAATGTTATCATTAGAAGAGATGTCAAGTTTTCTGAAAATATATCGGCCTACAAGCCTAGTTCGGCGGATGTGCCACCTCTCTCTATCCCTTCTACTTCTGAAAATATTTCTTCTTCAGATGATGACAACGAGGATGATAATCCTCCCCCACCTTCTAAGGATCCTCCTTCAGCTCCTCAATTTCCAAAATGGGTTCGTGCTACTCGGGATGCAACAGGTGCTCTTGCCGGTGATCGTACAGATCATTGACATACACGTTCTTAGTTCGATAGAGCCTCTTCATTACTGGCTCAAGCTTCAATGAATTATGATCCTGACACATTTGCAGAAGCTTCAAGCCATCCAGATTGGGATGAAACTATGAATGAAGAATATCATTCATTATTGGCAAATGATACATGGGGTCTTGTTCCTCTTCCAAAGGGACGCAAACTTGTTAGTTCAAATGGGTTTACGGAGCCAAGTATGGACCAGATGGACAAGGTTATAAATATAAAGTTCGTCTTATTGCTAAGGGTTTTTCACAAGTTGAAGGCATTGACTATGCTGAAACCTTCTCCCCTATTGCCAAAATGAACTCTATCCACCTTGTTCTTTCCCTTGCTGCCTCTTTCAAATGGGAAGTCCATTAGATGGATGTTAAATCTGCCTTCTTGCATGGGGACTTGCATGAAGAAATCTATATGGAACAACCTATTGGCTTTATACAAACTGACTCCAGCCTTGTATGTCAGCTTAAGAAATCCCTTTATGGTCTTAAGAAATCTCCTCGGGCTTGGTATGCCAAAATGGATAGCTTTCTTTCAGAAAATGGATTTTCTAGGTGTTATTTTGACAATACTGTCTACACCAAGAAGTGGGCAAGTCTCTTATCATTCTTGTTCTTTATGTTGATGACCTTATCCTTACTAGCAGTGATCCCAACCTTATAAACCATGTGAATTCCAACCTTAAAAAGAAGTTTGAAATGATAGACTTAGGACACTTGCATTATTTTCTTGGTCTTCAAGTCTTGCAATCCAAGGAAGGTATTTCCCTTTCCGAGCCTAAGTATGCCTGTGATCTTCTACGCCATTTTCTCACGGAATACTGTAATCCAGCCCCTTCTCCCTTTTCAGTTTGGAGCCAAACTTTCAGTCACTTTTACTTCCCCTGAAGTTGATGCTACCTTATATTGTCAAATTGTAGGAAAAATTTTGTATCTAACCCATACTCGTCCCGACCTTTCCTTTGTTGTTGGCCTTATTGCTTGGTTTATGAAAAATCCACATGAAAGTCATTGGAAAGTGGCTAAAAGAATACTTTGTTATGTTCATGGTATAGTTCAGTTTGGGATTCATTACAGTGCAAAAGCATCTCCTCTATTGGTTGGTTTCACTTATTTTTATTAGGCTAGTGACCCTGATGATCAGAAGTCTACTGCAGGTTATGTGTCCACTCTTGGGTCAGGACCTATTACATGGGCTTGCAAAAAACAAAGTTCCATTTCTCTTTCTTCAGCAGAAGCAGAGTATCGTGGTGTCATAGAAGCTAGTAAGGAAGCCCTGTGGCTTCATCAGATCCTATCAGAGTTTGGCTTTTAGCAGTAGCATCTGACTACACTTTGGTGTGATAATCAAAGTTCCATTCAACTATGCAAAGATCCAGTCCAACATCAGCGCAACAAACACATTGAACTGCACATGCACTTCATTGGAAAGCTCATTCATGACCATGTTCTTGAAGTGCAATATTGTTCAACAAATGATTAAGTTGCAGATATATTTACAAAGGCTCTCACAGAGGCGAAGTTTACTAAACTTCGATTTATGGTTGGAGTTCAGGAAGTTGTCACTAAGGGGGGATATGCTCTAATGCCTCCTTCCTTCTCCTATTGTATCATATTTGTACATCCTTCAATCCTATCCCAAGTTGTTCTTAAGGGGGGATGTTAGGATATTCCGACACATAGGAAATAGTTAAGTATAACTTGGTCTAGTGTAGAGTTAGGTAAAGTGCGTTTCTTTACTATGTACTTTTATAACTTACAATCTGATGATCACGATATGTTCTAGACATGAAGTGATCTGACAGTTCATTCTCTCTTCAGTATTACCAACACTTGATCTGTGGCTTAACACCCGATTAGTCCATGATCTCTATTTAAAGAGAATGGAGGGTCATTTGTAGGGCAACCATTCATGAGATAAGCTTATGTAAATTTTCATTATTTTATTAATAAATTGCTTGAAGTGGCCGCGTTGGCTTAGGCCATGGACTGTTTCCCTCTTTGAGGGTTTTAACCACATCAAGAATATTGGTGTATTGATCTATGATATATTTGTGATTAGTGTCTTTTGGTGTTCTGTCTGAGGAAATTACCCTATAAATTCCTACAAACTTCCGTGGATATTCCACTGGACAGTTCGTCACAACAGATATGATAATATTATATTAAAACATATGATAATCAACACTATTATAGTTTCATTTAATTTCTAGATTTGTGAAATTAACTGTCATTAATGCATGCATGTAAAAGTAAATCAAGTAGAAAATTAGAGAATGGAAAAATAAGCTTACACTTACATAACACACACGATATGCTCTCTGGGAAACCCTTTAAGCAGAAAACCCAGCTGGAAGGTGAGGCCGCTTCGCTCTCTTTCTTTGTCTGGAAATATGGCTATAGATACAAAGAAGTAATGTATGTGGCCCATGGGTTGCTATAGTGCACAAATACTCTTTGTGTTATCTACCTCCTATCTCTTTTGGCTATTTTTTCTCAATTATGGAACAAAATTCTCTTGAAATAATGGAATGCCTCTACCTCCTAGTGGCCCGATTATAACATAGCTCGATAGCCTACTAGTGGTTAATTTTGTGTACATCAACTCTTAACTAGAGTTACAAAATAGGCTCTATAGAGTATTTTACATCACAAACACGTTGCTAGCCTCTTTTCCATGAATAATGGTGGCTAACACGACATCCTCCCAAACTATAGGCATGAAAATAGGTAGGTGAGTGGCATAACGTTTGCATACGAACTCCGATTGACACGATTCTTACGCCGTTGGAAAGATTTCTGTTTGTAGAATAGCATGAAAAGGTGTTGCACTAAAGAGACAAAGTTTTACCCCAAAAAATTTCATTTGATGCCTCAAAATACTCCCAGAAGGTTTCAGACCCCATTTCGCCAAACTGGGTCCCGTTGGTAAAAACGGTCCCATGAGTGGATTTCTCCACTTTTCCCACTCCAAATGCATCAAGATGGATGAAAAACAATATAACGATCCAATTCGGATCAATCTAACTCATATTTCACTTGTCCAATCTTGTAAGTTCCATATCTTTTGGATCTAATTGTAATTCTTTTTTTGTTTGAGTGTAGAATGCATATAAACTTCTAGTCTCAAAAATATCCAATTACCCTTCTCAAATTGTCTTTCACTTCAATGTAATGATATAGTCACCCCTTCATCTTATTTCATTCGAAGGTTTTCCTCAAGAATTGTAAAATTTTCTTTAGTCTTCTCCATATGTGACTATGTTTCCTGTATTTTGGGCTAATCTTGTAAAAAGTATGATATTCTAGGTGTTGGATATCCATAAAAGGCCTCGAATGGGAAGATTTTAGTAGATGTGTCATAAGTGGTATTATAAAACCATTTTCCTAGACAAATCCATTTCATCCATCGATATTACTTTTTCTAAAGAATAATGTCATAGATAACCCTCTAAACATTTGTGAACTATTTTTATTTGACCATCTCTTTGTGAATGATATGTTGAAATTATAGCTAGTGTTTTTCCACTCCTCTTCCATAATTCTTTCCAAATATTTTGTGTGAATCTTGGACACCTATCACTTATTACTACTTTAGGAAATCCATGAAATCGATGACTTTCCTTCATGAAAACTTTTTCCACTTTGCTTTTTATATATGTATTTTGAACTCCACGAAAAGGTACATATTTTATGAATTTTACACGACCAAAAAAATGGTATCCCTACCTTCATATTTTCATAAACCTATGATGAAGTCCAGTAATATCTCTTCGCATCTTTAATTAGGTATGTATAACGGTTGCAATAGCACTAGATATTTTAATATACCTCTTCTTTATTTCTTTGGGAAACTTGACATTCTCTAACAAACATTTGAATATTTTTCTTCATTCCTTCCAAGACAAAAAAATAATATTTTTAATCCTTTGACATGTTTTAAGGAATCTTGAATTTTGTATCATAAGGGAGTCATCAAACTCCTTTAATATTAGGTACTTCAACTTTTATCAAGGGCATAACAATATTCTATGCTTGTACCAAAATATATCTTCCTTCTACTACCAATGTTCCATAAATCTCATCCCTTCCTTAATACATTGTATGCTCTATTTAGTATTATTGTCATTTTTCCATTCATGACGGGCTTCTTCTAGCTACAAAAGAATAGAATATGTAATAGAGTATAAACATGAGGCTTCTTGTATAGAAAGAGAAGACCATGTGTTACCACATTGTCCTTCCCCTTTTATGATTATTTTAAAATCAAACCTTTAGATTCTTTATGCCCATTTTTTGTTTCTCTTATGATGACAATATTTCTCTCAAGATTACTTTAGGATATCATGCTCTCTATTGACTTGAAGTTGCCTCCCAACGAGATACTAACACCATTTTTTATTGCGTGAAAAATTGCTTCCATTTCTTTTTCATATGTAGATTTTTTTTTTGAAAAATGCAGGAAATTTTATTTATTTATAAAAGAGTTGCAGCTACATCAGATAATGAGGTGCATAGGGATGACACATTAAATCCAAAATTACATAGATCTTATTTCAATTAAATATGGATTTCTTTTATGGAGCTAACTATTTCAATCAACGCTAAATTGTTCATGCTTGTAAAATTTGTAGACTTTACCAAAATTACATATTGAAACCCATAATCAACATAGAAAATATTATTCATAAAATAAGTCTTAATAGAAAATTTGTCAAAGTGTTTCATATTCTAAAAACTTGTTTCTTAGGTGTTGGAGGCAAAGTAGTTGATGGAGACCAAGAGGCATTTGTGTTCTCCATAAGTGGTTGTTCATTCAAATAAGGAGATAGAGGAGCACCATCCATGAGATCCATGGGCTCAAAGACAATGCACAAAGAGTTATCCAAACCAAAATTAAGAAGTTTTAAAGCCACAACTTCCAACACTTCAATTATTTCACTTCAAATGCTGGAGTGACTGATAGCCAAACATCTTTCCAAAACCTATCGAGCCTTCAACTACATAGAGATAGTTTAGTATTCCTTCCAACTCTTTGTGTAATGCACTCATATCTTCCCCATGTTGATGGACAGTATTGTGCGTAACTTGTAATTTGTTGAAATCAATAGGCTCTATCAATTGAAGCCTGGTATATAGAGAAGAACCCATCATTGGTTTCATTGCCCACCTTGAGATACAACCACTTGCTCCCATCTCCTCCTTGTCCTATATACTCAAGTTACATGCAAGGGAGACATTAACATGAGCTTTCATCATTACGTAAGTCCTTAACAATTAATCCCACCCCTTTTATGTGTGATGAGATTGCAACAATTATTTCCCAAGGAGGAAAAAACATAAACCATGATGAAGAAGAGTGTATACTTATTGGATGAACTAATTCCTTTGTACGAATTTAAGTCCTCCATAAATGTCCTTGATGATTCCTGCTAAGGTCAAACTTGGAGACATAATGATGTTATGGGGTAGGTTGTGTGACACGTTTCTCATTAAATATAAAATGCCCCTTTTTGCTTAATTTAATCCCTAAATTGGCTTGAGAATAGACCAATTGGTAATTGTTTCTTTGAAATTGGAACCATTCAATTCACAAATCCACATTATCAACCAAAAATCACATTGTGATGAAAATTTCTTTCATTCTTATATCCTTAGCTTGAGTTCCTAGATATAAGTGTTTAAGAATGGTAAGTGAATAATTTATGATGGTAAGATGTTTGGGATGAAGTGAGAAAAACAAAATAATTCCTTTTAGAAGTGCATAAAATTTGGCTATATTATTTTTCATGAACTCTAACTTCTAGGTGGATTTTCCTTCAAACTTTCCTTCGAGGGAAAATACCCCCTCACCACATGCACTTTCCTCTGCTATAATATGTGAATTTCATTAAGTCCTTTCCCTTGAATTTTTTACTTTCAAAATCCAATGGTATCCCTTCTTGTGTTAATACTACTTCAATGTCTTTCCTTGATGCATCACATTTTAATATGAATGTTTTACTAAATTTAGGTGTTGCCAATATTAGTGTAAAAGACATGGGATCTTTTTAAGAGATAGAATACTAAGTTAGTATTTTCACTCCATACAAATGATTTTTTCTTCAAGAGAGATGTAAGTGACCTTGCAATGCATGCATAATTCTCAACAGATTTATGATAATATCTTATAAGATCCAAAAATCATCTAAGGTTCTTGATGTTCTTAGGAATAGGCAATTTTGTGATAGCTTGGATCTTTTGAGGGTCCATAGTAACCCATTCTTTAAAAAATATGAACCAAATACTTCTTATTTTTCAAAAGCATATTTCAATCTTATTACATACATTTGTTTGTTCTCAAGAATATGTAGAATTTTATCCACATGTTTAATGTGGTCTTCCCATGTTTTGATATAAATAGGTACATCATCAAAGAAAACTAACACAAATTTCTAACATATGATTTGTAAATTACCATGGATATTCCACTAGATAGTTCGTTGGCACATGTATGTGAAAATAAATTGAGACCTATACTATGAAGGGTTAATTCCTTTTAGATTCCATATTTGCTAATGGATATTCCACTAGATAGTTCATCACCACATATATGTGAAAATAAATTGAGATATATACTATGAAGGGTTAATTCCTTTTAAATTCCATATTTGTTACTATGTTTTTTCTATTTATGCATGAAAAATATTATATGTGGAAGATAGAGAAACGGTGAATAGAAGCACACAAAAATTACAATGAACACCAATATATTCTCTAAGAAATCCTTTTGGGAGAAAAACCAACTATGGCTACTCTATTCTCTTTTGTCTAGAATGGAAATGATGCAGATACAAAGGAGGAGTCACTTTCTATGGAATTTCATGAGACTTGTGGCCCATGGGCTACTACAAACACAAAATTTCTTTATTATGCTCTCTCTCTCTCTATCCACACTTAGCTACTATGCTCTACTATGGAACAAAATGCAAGGAAATAGAATGGAACCCATTTTCCTCCTAGTGGCCCAATTATAATTCAACCTGATAACCAACCAGGGATTAGATTTGACTCATTCAACCCTCAACTAGAGCTGCAACTTTGGACCTTCTAGAGAATTCTTCATAGTCTCCATGTGGCTAGCCTGATTCCATGATCGCATAAAAATGGGTTGATGTGGCATCCTCTCGAATCATGGTGGAAAAAACAGTAAGATCAACTTCCGGGTGGCATAAATGTTTCCTAAAGAATTCATTTGATGTATTTATTACAAAATTAGAAAGGTCTCTAAATATAGAAAAATCCATGGGGTCTTGCGTGAGAAAGAGTTTTTGGACCCCAAAAGAAATGTTTAATACCTCAAATTCCCCCTAGAAAGTTTCAAACCTCGATTATCCAAAGTGGGCCCCTTCATTAGAAATGACCCTTTAAGAGAATTCCTCAAAAATTTCCTCTCTAAAAGCATTGATATGGATGAAAAATAATATAATGATCCAACCAAGATCATACCTACCAATTTTTTGAGGCTTTTTGTCCCAAAAATATTTTACTAAATGAGGTGAGGAACTTTTTCCTCTACCCTGAGCTCTCCTTGGAGTACCATTTAGCCTTCATGGATGTTGTCATTTCAACCTAATGTTCCAAAGGTAATTTTTCCCATGTCTTGTATTTCTAGACCTCTTCTACAAAAATATATCTTCTATCAACTCTGCCAAAGAATTTGGTGCCAAATATGTTATGGAAGGTAGGACTTGTTCCTCTTCCTAATCCAACATTAAAGGCTCATAAAGTTTGATATTTTCCACATTCACCACTAAGTAATTGCACATGTATGAAGGTAGACTGAGTTTGTAGGCATTATTTACCTCCTTCACTAGTATCTTGAAAGGACCATATCAAAGGATTTTGATTTTCTTACTAGGAACCTATAACCTCTCCTTGTTCAATTGTAACTGTAGTCTATCTCCCACCACAAATGACCTCTCTATCTTATGTTCATCATGCCTAGCCTTGTATTTTTTCTATGACTTCTTAAACACTTATTGTACTTGTAAATGGTTCTACTTGATATTCTCAACAACTTTTTGTTGTTGTTAAAGCATTCCCCATAAGATCCTATCTCAATCCACCTTTCTATCCATATACTACATCTAAAGGCGGAGGTGTAAAATATCCAAAACAAGTATCAAATAATGACTTACGAGTTGAAGTGTGGACTAATTCATTATAATAGTGTTGGATATATACCATATTTTCATCCCATGTCTTCATATGCTTCTGATTATAACCCTTCAAAAACTACACCAAATACTTTTTGAACACCTCTATTTTGTCATTTGTCTATGGATGGAATGTTGTAGAAATATTCAAATTTGTGTCCACATTCTTCCATAATGTAGTCCAAAATGCACTGAGAAATCTAGAATCCTTGCTTGAAATGATGTTCCTTGGTGTCCCAAAATGTATGCAAAGTTGTTTAAATAACAAGTTTGTTACTTCTTTTCGCCTAATGGTCTTTTTCATGGCATGAGAATGCACGTATATCTGAACCTATTAACTACCAAAAACAAGTAGTCATGTCCCTTCCTATTTCCTGGTAAACCTCCCTCAAATTCCATGGAAATGATTTCCTAAAGATGAGTGGGTCTAGAAAAAGGATGGTATAGCCACTATTTCTTGTTACTGGGCTTGTTGGTACAAGAAAGGACAAATTTTGGGTCAGTACATATCCCTTTGCAAATTGGAAATTGTCTTCCCAACACCAAAATTCTTTACAATCTTAGATATGTAGCCTCTCTAATTAATTAATGTTTCTCATCTTGAAGAACACATATGTTGTCCAAATTTTGGATTAACTAACTATGGAGATGATAGTCAATTTTATTATCACCATTGATTCACATCCTTGAAGTTCTCATCCTTTGTATATGCCTCTTTATATGCATCATGGATGAAAGGATCCATGTGCATCAGAGTTCCCAAAATTGTGATTTTTGATGTGGGTGGACTTGAAAGCATGTTGTCTAACATGTTTGTGTTTCACTTCTTGTACTTGATCACTAAATGAAACTGCCATAAAATTCCCATCCACTTCTAAAGCTTGTTCTATTATAATTGTCTCTACGCCTATAGGTACTATTACAATTGGTGATATGTGTAGATGATGTTCTCTTTACCCATCATATAATGTTTCCACTTTTTGACAACTTGTACCATGACATAAAGCTCCTTGTCATATGTAGGGTAGTTGAGAACTGCCCCATGAAATACTTTTGAATAGTAGCATACATGCCTTCCTCCCTACATCAATATTGTTCCCATAGAATACCCACTCACATTTGCCTCCACTTTGAAGGGTTATTGCAAGTTTGATAACATGAGAGATATTGCTTGACCTATTTTCCTTCTCATATATTCAAATGTCTTTTGTTGACACTTCTACCACTGAAAATATTGTCATTCACTATTATCGTGAGGAGTGGTGCGACTACTACTAAAAATGAAGCTATGAATCTTCTTAGATACCATGTTATGCCAACAAAACTCCTAACCTTTGAAACATTTGTAGGTATCAACCATTTCATGATGGCCTCTATCTTTCCAAGATATATCTTAAGATCTCCTCCACCAATAACACAACATAAATACACCAAATACTATTGTGCAAACTCACACTTCTTGATGTTTTCCAGCAAAAGGTGGAGAATATCAAGTGTGAGTTTGCACTTGTCAACATAAGAATTTAAAAGTGGTTAATTCTTGTCAATTGATTAAATTATTTTTGTTCCCAAACATTTACATATTGTAATTCTAAATTTATTGTAAATAAAACCCAAGTATAATGATAAGAATGGGGTTTCCTTTTAACTAACCATTGACGCAATTCTTATGGTTTTGTCTCAAAGGACAAATCTAATAACCAAATTATTTTCTTATCATCCATAATAGTATGCAATTCAAAGTATTGCTCTATTTGGTTAGTCCATATAAATACATTTCTCCATCAAAATTATTTAATTCAGCCATGGGAAGGTTGATGCCCTTATGAAACCATCCATAAGTATATCCACTATTAGAGTTAAATCCACTTGACAAATGCTTATTATTAGAAAATTGTTAAACATGACTAATACCTTTATTTTCATGAGTTTTTTTTAGTTGTGTTACCAATTTTAGAGGTGCTCCCATATAGGGATCATATGACCTTGAGCACCATGTTATTCCATCTATTGCAACTTTTAATTCATCTTCTTTTCCATTTGTTCCTTATTTGTTTCCATCTTCTACTCTAGTCGTTCCATCTTCTTTTCCAATTTTCCTTTATTTTCATCCATCTTTAGTTCCACAGAATTCTGTAACTTTTCCATATTTTGATATGTATTTTAAATATTTTTTATATATGTAACAATTGAACCTTTTTTAGCATATTATCATTGATTTTCTTACATTTGGTCTCCAATCTAAATACCTCATTATGCACCTATTCAAAATTTTCATGAATTAGGGTTGATCTTTTTAAAGGTTTATTTCATGTAGTAATTTTTGGACGACCCCTTTCCATGTGAAAAATTAACAATACTCATATTTTGGTGCAAGAATACCGTTGGAATATAGAGGTCTTTCTTAATGAACTATCTACCCATTGTCACCACATTATAATTTCACATCATTAAGCTCAGGATTCTAGATTTAGAGTGGAAAGAGATAATAAACAGGTTTGGGGATAATAAGAAAGTAAATTTGGATAAAAAGTCTACAAACCTCTTAGATTAGAGGAATTTCCATTGAACATGGATTTTCATCTATAAGAGCACAAACAATTATAGTGGAAAGAAAAAGAAAAGAGCGAACACTAAATCTTGAGCTTAATAATGAGTAAGGAAGTCATAATGAGTGCAAGATCATGAGAGAAAGTGACTGTCAGGAATTGATAAATGAATATAGCAAATGAAATGCTAAAGATGAGCATGATTTGTGAATTCAACTAATAAACACTCCTACAAGTAATTTGTTGGTATATATTGAATATACATATATAGTGGTGGAAGTGGTACCAAAATTTTCCCTTCAATACCTGTAACCTGAATGCAAATTATAATGATAAAGCAAGAAAATAGATGACATTTAAAGAAGCTCAACATAGGAAAATTGAAGGCAAATAGTGCTCTAAATGAAGGAGAGTTGAATCCAATAGATGATTCCCTCAATTAGATAATATATAGAGAAATCCCTCCATGCTCAATTCAAAGAACGCAATATTCTTGCTACCAAAATTTATTCCCCTTTAAAAGTCCTCAGTTATCTCCTTATATCTTATCGAATACTTCTTTCATGAATTGAATTAAGCAACTGATTTCTTAAAACATTGCAAATATAAGAATATTTAGGAGTTCTTCACTCCTTATTTCATTATTTGTCCACTTTTTACGAAAAATGGGAAGGAGTTCTTGCATTTATTTCCAATTATCCTTCTTATTTCCAACTATTTGCTAGATGATCTTTTATCACCAGCTCTCTGAGAAATTTACACCCAAATCTAATGCTGAAGTTAATTTTCTTTTACCAAGGTGCCTCATTCTTTGCATTTCTATTCAAAGGCTTCCTTTGTCGAAATAAGAAAGTTTTCATCTTTTTGGATTTGAAGAGTCATATCCTTATTTTTTTTAATAGAATGAAGTCCACTTTCTTGTTTTAGTGAGTAATAACATATTCATCCTAGGTGATGCCTGTTATGTAACTAAATCACAAAATATAAGAAAAGATAGATCAATACTTCAAAATCAACCTCTTCGAGGGGGCAACCTCCTTTACATTACACAAATGAATAATTCTTGGATGATACAAATGTCAAAACCTCCTTTCTATATATAGGAGTCTAAGGGGTCACAATATAATTAAACCGACATAACAATAATAATATAAGAGCACAACAATAACAATAGTGGGCTTCTATGGGGCACAATAATAACAATATGGGGGCAATAGGGGCACAATAATAATAATAAGGGATACAATGACAATAATAATGGGGGAATGACTAGTATTATAGGGACCTAACATGCCCCTCTCCTTCAAAAAAGTGTTGTCCTCAATGCTTAAGTAGTTCGAGATGCTTCTGTATAAAATTCATACCCTCCCATGTGAAATATTTAGCGGGTAAGTTCTTCCACTTGATGAGATACTCCAAAATTGATCGATTTTGTAGCTGTCAAGTTCTTGTTTCTATGACTGCTTCAAGTTCCAATATGATTTTTCCTTCGTCGTCAAGTTCTAGCAATATTGTTTGAAGTGGGAGTTTGTCACCTATAACCTTCTTTAAGCATGAAACGTGGAAAACTAGGTGCACTCGGGAAGCTGCAGGAAGCTCCAATTTGTATGCCATAGTACCAATATTTTGCAACAACTTGCACGAACCATAATAATTTTGTGATTATTTATTATCCTTCTTAGCTTGCTTGAGGGACATCTGTTTATATGGTTGCAGCCGTAGGAATACTGAGTCACCTACATCAAAAATTATTTCACTATGATTTTGATCTACTTATTGTTTCATTCTATTATGCAGCAAAATGAGTTATCCTTTAAGAGTTGGAGAACTTGTTGTTAATGCTCGATGTGATCTTCCACAGCTTGAACCTTAGAATTTTCTCTTAAACATGATGTGATGGACGGTGGATGATATCCATAAAGTGCCATAAATGGGGTCATTTTTATTGCAGTATGGAAGGAAGTGTTATATCACCATTTAGCCAGAGGCAACCATTTGACCCATTGTGTCTGTTTATTAGATACAAAGCAACGAAGGTATCCTTACAAACAATTTTTTACTATCTCAGTTTGCCCATCAGATTGAGGATGATAACATGAGCTATGAGCTAACTAGGTACCAAGACAAGAAAATAATTTTGTCCAAAAATTTGCAGTGAAAATGAGATCTGTGTTGCTTACAATAATATTTGAGTTTCCATGTAGCTTTTGAATTGTTTCCATAAATGCAGTAGAAATTCTATTGGCTTTAAATGGATGAGATAATGCACAAAAGTGTGCATACTTGGTAAGCCTGTCAACTACCACCATGATGGCACTCTTTCCTTCGGACTTGGGTAAGCTTGTGCTAAAATCCATTGAAACCTCCTCCCAACGTTGGTTTGGAATGGATAAAGGTTGTAATAGACCTAGGGTCTTAATTGTTTCTAATTTATTTTGTTGGCAAACCAAAAATTCCACCACAAACTTTTGAATATCCGATTTAAGGCCATCTCAAAAAAATTCCTTCTTAACCATGTGGTAAGTTTTTAAAAATATTGAGTGCTCTCCTAAGCGAGAGGTGTGCAATTCCATAAGAATATTTTGTTTGAGTTGGGAATTCTTACATAGGTATAAGTGATCTTTGTACCATAACGAATCATGTTTCCAACTAAATGTATTAGATGTACTAGGATCTTGTTGCAACTTCTGAATGAGTGCCCACACTTCTTCGTCATTCTTCCATTCATCCCTTTCTTCATTTATCCAATCTGGTTAGATAATAGTAATGGCACAAAGCAATGCTTCCACATCCTCATCCTTTCTTAAGAGTGCATCTTCCACACCATTTTTCTTTCCTTTTTTGTAGATGATTTCAAAGTCATAACCCAACATCTTTGTGGCCCATTTTTTTTCTCTTTTGGAGATAATATTTGTTCTAAAAAGTATTTATGACTATCATGATCCTTTTTTACCTTGAACTGTCTTCCCATTAGGTAGGGTCTCCATTTCCTAAGTGCACGTAGTATTGCCAACATTTCCTTCTCATAAATAGCTTTGTGTAAATACTTTCCTCTGATTCGATGACTTTCGAAAGCAACACTAGTACAAAATGACTAATTAATTACTAAAAAAACAACTAAAATTTGCATATAAATGACCACTTTTCAATCGGTGACCAATAGTAGCTAATTTACAGTATCTTATAACGCGACCAACTTTTAGTCATTTTTAGCTTAGTCATTAATTGGTTTTCTCAATTTTACCATCTAGTAGTATATTTAGTCATTAATTTTTCATTGGGTTAATCACTAATTGTCGCAATTAATGACCAAATATACAACAAAATATATTATTATATGAATCCTTGAGAAAACCAATAATGGCCAAAGAAATATGGCAAAAATGTTGGTCGTGTTATAAGATACTGTAAATTAGCTACTGATAGTCATATATATGCAAATTTTGGTCATCATTTAAAACTAATTAATGACCAAAGATATGACTAAATTTTAGTTGTGTTATAATATACTGTAAATTAGCTACTAATAGTCATATATATGCAAAATTTAGTCATCATTTTAATAAAAAAATTATCATTTGTAGTATTCATTTATCTTTTTTTGGTATTTTCATATTCATTATATAAATGACTGATTTAGTAGTTTCTATTCATTTCATTTAATTTCATTCATAATCATTATAAGAGACTAATTTAGTCATATATTAATTTTCTTCATGTTCATCATTAATTAATATAAACTACTAATTTAGTAGTTTTAGATTGATTTTGTGTATTCATTCTTAATCAACAGAAATTAATTAGTATGATTTTGCGACTAAATTTAAAAAAATGCCATACAATGTGCATGTTTATCTATATGATAACTCAAATTTACATATGTTAATAACAAGACTAAATAATATCAAGTGAAAATAAAAATAATTTCAACCATATAGATTTTATTATATAAGATATCAAGTATTAAAATATAAGTTTCCAACTTAATACCGGTTGGACTACAATTTACACATGAAATATTGTTTCATCATTTCAAAACATTATCATTGTGTTTCCAAAGCATTGCAAGTGAATTCACGAACTCTGAAGGCTTGACAATTAGTCTCTATGAGTGTGTCTTATGCAAGGTATTGGCTCTAACTGTATCACTAGTCATATTCTCTTCTCTCTCTCATATTGAATTTGTTGCTCCAGTGTTATTGTCCTCCTCTTTCTTCAATTGTTGCTTCTTACCATCAATATTGAGTTCCTCTCCTGAAAATGAAAGAAGATACAATGCAAAGTATAAGGTAAGAAATACGATGAATAATTCAAAATAAAATAAAGTAGGCTATAAAGGATTTATACGACATATACCTAAACATTTGATAGTGGCCACTATGCATCTAGATGACATGTATAAACAAAGAAAATAAAATGTCACCATAGAAAATAACACCTTAGGAACTTAGTATTCAACCTTCAACAAAACCTTAGGCACAATCATACCAACTAAGTTACATGTTAAAAATATTAGGCAATTGATAACTTGTGAAACAAATGGAAAAAAAAAGATCAGTGTGAAAAATATCCTTATTTCTTATCCTAAAAGAGTAACGTTCCTTAAATTTGGATATTCTTTTTCCCACATTAAATGTTCCTCACTATTATGACCTATGTTTTTAGGATCATGAGATTGATCCAACATCATAAATGATTCAACTTTCCAAGATGAGTACCTCACTTGGTTGAGTGAAGGTGCTAGCTGTGAGTAGTGTCAAAACCTTAGGGAAGCAGAACAATAAGGCCTAAGAAAATATATCACCACTTGAACACTGAAAGAAAAAATTTCAATCCCATAATGGCCTCTGGGAGTACATTTTGTTGGATGGATATCACACTCTGAGAGACGATTGTCTAATACAGTGATAAGTGTACATATATTGTCACAATGCCCGTCACAGTTAGATCCTATAGTTGTGTCCTATAATATTAATCATATTATACTATTTAATTATAAATTATGAATATCAGATTACGATTAGTTTGAATAATTAGTCTGAGATTGTGTTTTTAGTATTTATGTATACATGAAAATATTAGAAAAAAATGTACTTTTTGTGACTAGTTAATTTTGAGTGAATCTAAATACACAAGAAATTATGGTGCCTTAGTGTTTCTCTAGCAGTTATTTTGTTCACTGTACCAATTTCTCCCATGTCCTCTACTACTTTTGGTGAATTCCTCTTTAATGATGTCCAATGCCAATGCAATGGACATTTATCCTCGATGTTTGTCTAAGACAAAGGGAAGCTCCACAAGTAACAACCAAAAAGTAGCCTCAAATATATTATTGGGGGCCAAAATGCAGTAATTATATGACAAGCCAAGAAACATTGAACGCTAATCATCTTCCCTTTAATATTGATTAATAATTTCTTTGCGTGATCATGTAATACTAAAGTGTCAATTAGGGACATTTAAAGTTAGTCATCCATCAATATCACCTTTGAGAGTTCTTATTAGTTAATACTTCTTATTACACACACAGTAGATCACGAACTTCAAGGATATCAATATAAACACAACAAAAATGAAATTAAAAGAAATGCTAGGAAGTCCAATGCAACTAATCTTGAGTCTTGAAAATACCAAGACCTTCACATTAGCAAGGAATTCTTAGGCATTAAAACAAAAAATCCTTCCATTGCATCATTTTCACCTTTTATTTAATTTCTTTAATTTCTTTAATTGAGAACATAAATTAAAAATAATAATAATAATTGAAAAAGGTCTCAAAATCCTAACAAATGCTCGAGTGGTTGTCGTATCAATTAAATAGAAATGCAATCATTTGATATGCTTTTAAATTGAGGAATATATTGAAGAATATGAAGCTTTCTCATCCTTTGCTCCTAATAAAATTGTAATCCATGGGTTCCAATCAAGTAATCGATTTCCCTCCAAGATAGTTAAGAGATCACTTTGGAGAAGGACTTCTAAAAGAATTGGGATAGTAGAAATGGAATTGACTAGGAGGAAAATGAATCACTTTAGTGGGTGCTCCAAAATATTTGAACGTAGCTGAAAATGATTTTATACTCTCTCCACACATTTTCAAACAAAAACTATTCAACTGCATCTCATTTATTTTCCACCTTTCTGTAATATGTAATTCTTCAAGAAAGAATAGAGAATTCATAAATATTGTCATGAAAGAGGACTCTTCATAATCCTAATAAGTTGGGCTCTAACAAATAAACAATTTTGTGTAGTGAATAAATCTTACATGGTATATTCCAATGATTAAAATGACAACTTTATTCTTAAGCTCATTACAACAAAAGTAAATTCAACCCTAACTAGTTGGGATCTAACAAATCAAGAATTTCATGTAGTCAAGTAAACTTACATGGTAGATCCCAATTATTTGCAATGAAAACTTTATTCTTGATCTTATTACAACATAGATAAATTCAAGAGTACATATATATTTCCTTATCTGAGACAAACTTTGAACACATTCCTAGATTTCATAGAAATATAATGATACGATTTACCTGTAGGACATGAGAAAGCTATCTACATCTAGTACCTGTCACTGGACAATAGTGGTATTGAGACACCATCTCATGGAATTGGAATCATGTAGATAGATAGTGTAGTAGAGATACCTTGCAACACCTATTCAACACTACCTTCAAGCTTCAAATTCATTAATTGATTTGCTTTAGTAGCAAATTCTAGTGGGATTTCATTAAATACAACCTGACAAAATCCAGTAATGATAACTGTCATTGCATTCTCTGGATCTATCCCCCTACGGAAATAGAATAACTGATATTCCCTAATTTTTGAAGTACTTGCTTCATGTTCAACATGGGCTATTGGGTTCTTCACGTGGAGAAGGTTGCAAATATTAGATGTATAATGGAAACAAGCATGCAATTCAAGGTTGCTCCTAAAGTCCCTTGGGTTAATTATAAAACACCATCTATATAGCTACGTAAAATGTAGCTTCTATCTAAAACACGTAGATGTAACTTCTATAGCTACATGAAATGTAACTTCTTTATAAAAAAATGGAGTTGGAATATTATAGTTACTTCGGTATAGATATAACTACGTGAAATGTAACTTCTATATAACATTCTAAATATCCTTTTTTTTTTTCTCAGTCATTTAAGATACTAACATTTTTTTTTTTTTTTTTTTTTTTTTTTTTTTTTTTTTTTTTTTTTTTTTTTTTTTTTTTTTTTTTTTTATCTTAGGTTAATAGCTTAATATTCCACCAAAAATAGCATTGAATTGGTTCTTCACCAACCAAGGGGAAATTTTAAGCCAATGTGAAAATGCTTACTCATTCCCTTGCCATATTTATGATATTTCATTTGTGTGCGAATTTACACTAGTCTAATGTAACTTATACATATTTGACAATTTAAATGTAAAAAACTACCCAGGTTGAAGTTATACAATTAACATATGCATAATAAGATAAAATATGCATGAGTTATAAGTAATATGACGTTTACATGTGATATCAATACAAAATTTTTCTCATCTCATTAACTCTTATCATATAGTTGGTGATGGATATAGCCTTAAAAATTGTCAGCCCTCCATGTCATATCTTATATTTAATGATGGATATAGATTTCAAAAGCATCAAACTTGTTTGTTAATTTATGTATGGTCAATTTAAATGGAAGTGCTCATAATTTTATTCAATATTATCTTGTACAACTAGAAATAAAATGATATGGGGGTGAGTTTCTAGTGATTTTCAAACTTGTTTTAATTACCTAAATTTAGCCTATTTAAAGTAAATAGTTGCATTGACCATATTTTCTTCAAGTCAATAACTTTTCTTGAGGGAATCTTTGTGAAATCCACCATCTCTGAAAATTATAAAATATTAGTAGCATCTTGCACTAAATAGACAATGTTGACATAGAAAATTTTATTTTGTTTTTTTACTCTGTGTCACAAATTTATTGATATTTTATGATTCTTGGTTTCGATTTCCATGCTAAGACTGGATTCATCATGCCTACAAGGATTTTTAGTTGTGCAGACATCATATTTCTTACTTCTAATTGTATAAAAAACAGAGAGTATGCACAATGACATGTAGTGACACGTGGGTGTCTATTTTACTCAATGATATGATTGATTTTTTAACCCATTCTAATCCTACCACAATGAAATTAAGAGAGACAAGGACACAAGAAGGACTATCAATAAACTAAATTAGATACTCTAGAATGCAACTCAAATTCTACTTGAATATAACGATAAGTATTTGCAGCTGCCTAGTCACCAATGAGCATCAAATCGAACTGAAAAATTCCTTGAATTATGAGAATTTGGTGCACCTACACTAATCCTCTATACTATTTCCTTGACTTGCGTATAGATATAATTTTAGAAAAATTCTACTCCTGCAATTCTTCCCTATATGGATCATATTTGTCCCCCCTATTGATAGTTATTTTTCAAGGCAATAGAATAAAACTCTCCAATTGCATCATCACCTTTCAAAACAATGCTTGAGTATTTATAGATGATTATCAAACCAGTCTCTACTCAGATCCACGAAATCCTTGATTTTTCTCAACCACACAAACCTTTTTTCATAATAAAATTATAAATCCCATGTTTGAATTCCTCATCCCCAACATACCAATTCTTTACAGTGTAATACTTTATCATTGCTCCCTCGATGCAATAGAGATCCATTACTGTGTCATGGAGATGATTGGTGTCATAAAATGGTGTAGTACATCTATATGTCAGAGAAATCCTCTCACCTCATAGAACTCCTCTAATCTACAACAATAAGAGTCTTCTCAAACTGCCTGGTCTCCATCTCATTCATCCTGAAATAAGTGGATATTTCAATGGGTGAAAAAGTGTGCTTGGGAATTTAATAGAAGGATCTATCACTAAAAAAACAAATTATAATACAACATAATAGTTGTCAGCAGGAGGAACAAACCTACCAAGCTACTTCCTAACTAGATCAAGATACTCTAGGATTACCTCTTATAACGAAAAAAGATAACCTCAACTGCCTAGAGTCTACCTATGCATGGTAGCAATGAAAATATTGTCAAAAATAATATCTACAACAACGTTGGTCAATCTCTTATTCTAGTCAAGGGCATGCCCAAATTTTGAAAAGTAGCAAGGAGGTCAGGGTCCACCTCATCCAGACTGCTCTTCTTCTTCTACTCTCTCTATTTAGGTTTAGAATAATAACAAAGGTCTTGGAAATTGATGGGTGGGTAAAAGTTATTATACTATTTCGGTTCTTCCATTTTTAACCATTATCTGTAAGCATTGAGTCTAAATTGCAAAATCCATTCATGTTCCTTCATTTTAGGTGAAATTAACCTAAGCTTTGGAGAGTTGTAAGGTTTAATGGATCTAAGTATATTCTAATTAAAATATAGTAACATAGTTTAAAACAATATGCATTGAGACCAGAATCTAAGGATGAAACATAAAATATTTTATGTTCATGATTACAAGAAATTTTAATTTCATGTAACAAAGTTTGAGGAAGGTCTAGTATTTGCATCCTACAATTTGTTGGGCATAGTCGATTCCATTACACAAACAACTAGCATAGATCCATCTTTACTCTAGATCTACCAAGTCGAGAGGGATCAAATATTTTTTCACTCTATTCTAGTTTGGATATTTGATCCCTCTCGACACTTAGTAGATCCACGTAGATCCATAGTAAAGATGGATCTATGATGGTTCAATTCCCCCCTTTAAATAGGCTACATTCCACTTGAATACCAAGGGTCAATACCATTAGTTCTCAATACCATGTGCCATATTTACTTTTATTAATATTAATATTAGGGTTAATAATGTTTTTTTTGCATGGTATTAATAATGATTTGGCCCATGGTATTTGGACCATAGGCTTCACCTAACTAAAACCTCATTTTGAGTGTTCGTAAATATAAAGTGAATTATGGATTAAATATAAAAGAATGTTTTATTTATTTACCATACATCTAGTTTATTTATATTTTTATTAATTTACCATACCTCTTTTATAAATATGGTATTTGGCCCATGGTATTTAGCCCATGGTATTAAAATGGTATTTGGCCCATAGGCTTCACCTAAATAAAACCTTTTTTTTGAGTCTTCTTTAAATATAAAGAGGTTTGTGGACTAAATGATGCAGGAGCATCTAGCTCACCATGACCGGTGAAGTCTCTGTCAGGTTGGAAGGTTGTTGATTATCTGGATTGTTTTTTTTGTGTTGTTTTATTTAGTTTATGAGGTCATGAGATAGGATTTTAATCTATTTTCTTTTAAGTTGCTATGTTAAGTCAGGATTAAATGGACGATTAGGGTTATTAAGGTCCAAACAATAATAAAACAATAGTTAAGAATTAATCTATCCATTTAGAAGAGAAAAGACAAAACTGTCTAAATAACAATCTTGTAATGTCAACTGAACTGTTATTGTCAACCATATCATGTCTATTCAACTGAAATCCATGACAGTTTCAATTAATTGTAATCAAAATGTATAAGAATAGAAATGTAAGACAAAAGCGGGGCTCAACAATTCTAGAACAGAGAAAATAAAGAAAGAAGAGACAGATCTTAGTCCATCTGATTCATTGCCTATCTCTGTAATGTTATATTCATTATTTTATTATCTATTTTGTAATTAAGAATAGTTCCAGCATACCAGAATCGACCACTGCAGGTCACATTTCTAAACATTTCCAACAAACGGCAATTCAAGAACAAATTCATAACACAGTAGAACGAGAACATGCAAATTGGAGAGCGTAAGGAGAATAGCCAATCATAGCAAGACCTATAATAGAAGTACATCGGAACAGAATGTCGAAGGTAACAAAAATCCAAAACAAGTAACCTTGATAACTTTTCCAAAATTTCACAGCTAAACAGAGATACACAGAATAATATCCACAACAATTGTTATTCAAGCCATAATTATATTACAATCATTATAAACAAAAGACAAGTATCAACGCCCAGGAAGGACAAACCCTAGGTTAGGGTTTTATAACAGAGCTCGGTTCTTTTTATCACATATAACAGTTAAATCAAACAAAAGTCAAAGCCAGTTCAAACTACATTCCATTGACAACGTTTTGAACTAGACGTGGCCACCAGACAACAAATGACAGACCTTTCAAGAAACCAAACCAAACCCCTAACTATAAACTGACAGGTCTCAAACACCAGAGCCTACCGAACAAGGGAGTGTTACATTGGAAAGCCAAACCGTAAAGAAGTCCATGCACCCAGGTCAAACCATAGACCTGCATAAGTAAACAATGTTCTGTTAGCCATTGTTACCACAATACTAGAAGTAAAAAGTTGAAAAGAGGGTAAGTGAAAACCCTAGGTACCCAAGCAAGCTGGACCAAGAAGCTATGGAACTGAGCCACTGGCAATTTGACAAACCTTGAGAGATAGAAGGATCATTCCTGGTCAGATTCAACACCAGATGAAGGGATGATTGAATCAGGGAGAAGAGTATTTACCTGCGCGCAGTTGTCGAAGCTGTTTACCCTGTTACCTGTGTTCATAATCACCAAAAACAAAATCAGTTTGTAAATCTAACCGAGACCAGAAGCAGTGAGAACAACAACAAGGGGAAGGACACCAGACGAGAGACCACATTCAAGAGATTAACGACTGAATGAAGTTGAGAGACTTACATTCGAGAAAGAACTCGCGCAAACACACCTCTAGAACCCATGCAAGTTCATGACACAGGAGGAACCCATAGACAACCACAATGCCAAGCTCAGAAGACCAGCATATGTTTGCAACCATAATCGAAAGAGGAACAGAGACCGCCATATGCGTTTGAGGAGGAGCCATATAGGGTAGTTACCAAACCCTTGTCGGACTGCACACAGCAAGGAAGAATTGCGAATGACCAGACCACCAAAGCATTTTGGCAAATAGTGAACGGAGGGAGCCAAGCCCGAGGCTGGCAGCTGAACAATAAATGTTGCATTAAAACATTCCCATTACCAAAATAAAATATCTATTGTCACACCACATACAACTGTCGGCACAAAAAACCAAATCCACCACGTCATAAAATCTGAAACCAAGTGTAAAGCCAAGCCCAGGTGTAAAGTGTGGGTTCGTGTGGGCT
>APFE031378742.1:122242-148331 GCA_000404065.3 Pinus taeda
CATTAGGAAGGTTTATGAATAATTGAATATTTGTTCCTAATATTATTTATTTTTTGTGGAATATTATGAGAATATTGGACAGATTATGAAGAGTTGGAGGAGGAGATAATTTAGGGACTTGTTCCCTACTAATGGAGGATCAATAATAAATAAGAAGTCAACAAGATATTATGGAATTATGGCACAAATTATGGAACTCCAATGATTGAGAAAAACTAGGAATGTGTTCCACTAATCAAGGGACTAGATCCACCAATCAAGGGAGAAGATCCACTAATCAAGGGATTTCAGTGGGGAAAGCTTCATCCATTCATGGGGAATGATTCTTAATCATTTTGTATAAGTACCAAGTCGAATTTTCCTCTAGGGAATGATTGAGAAAATCTAGGAATGTGTTCTCTGCCATTTAATGCAAATTCCTAGTATTGGGGACTAAATCCACTAATCAAGGGATTTTGGTGGGGAAAGATTCCTCTATTCATGGGGAATGATTCCTAATCATTCTTTATAAGTACCAAGTCAAATTTTCCTCTAGGGGGAGATTTTCATTAGTGTTCTTCTGGAGAGAACTCATGTTTGCAGCTCCATTGTATTTTCTTGCAAGGTTGTAATTGTTTTGATGAAAATAATGAAGATTGGTGTCATGTTCAGCTTCTAAATCTTGTTATCCTCCATAGGTCTCTGAGTTTCTTTGGGTTTGTCCATCCCAAGAACCTCATAGCCCTTTTGTATTATTTTCTTTCATTCTTTTCACTGCTTATTCACATGCATCTCTAGTTTTTATTTCTTTTTATTTCTGCACTTAGTATTAATGATTTCTTGTTGTAGGATTGAGTTAAATGGTTGATGTAAGTTCTTTTATAGGATCACAAGCATTATTTCATCATTGGAAAATCTTTGGAAGTTCATAATAGTCATTGAGTTGCTTAGATTAGTCTTCTTATTCCCAAATCTAGATTGTTCGACCTCCTTTTTAGCAAAGAACAGTAAATTTCTGCTATTTTTTAGAGCATGCTAACAAGTTTCAAACAACTTGGTTCCACTTGCATTAGATCACAAAAAAATTCTAGTTCATAAAAAAATTACCCCATTGCATTTGCGCTTGATTTGGTTAGGCATTTTTTAGATTTACTAGCTCACTAGTTCTTGAATTTCTAGATTTTCGACTAGTAATGTTTTTTATTTTTTTTAGCATGAGTTAACAGAGGTATTTTTTAGTGATTCCACTTGGAGTGGGGACCTAAGACATCCTAGTTAATAAAAAAAAATTCCCATCCAATTTGGATTTGATTTTCTTGGTAATTCGATGAATTATAGTGAATCTATACATCTTGTAGGAAACTTCTCCAAGCTTTTTGAGCAAATCCATCCATCTCCCAACTTTGGTTTTGAGTTATGAGTGATCCTAGGAATTTTCTCACTCCATTGCTCCCATATACCACCTTCCCTAAGCCTTCCATCACCTCCAACACCTTCCATTTTTCTCTTGGCTGTATCCTATAGGTTTTTAGTACAAAGCCTGTTTTGAGGCTGAATTGAGGAAAAATCATATAGGAAGCTAGAAAAGGGTCCCTACTTGTCTCCTAAGCCTTCCAACCATCCACCATCATCTCCAATCCACCTGCAACATCACCAAAAGAGATTAGCTTTCAAACTCTCACATGAAAAAAGACAAAAATAAAGACAAATTTATTTTATTCATTTACATGCACAGTAGTAGAAGGTTTGATAGTTTGAATCAACATGCTTAGGATAGTAGGATTGCATACATGTTAACTTAGAATCATTTTGAAGCAAAGCCTATTAGCAGTTAGTTAGAAAACGGTGTGTTTTAGCATTTGATTTCAGTCTCTTTCCTTGTACTTTCTTTCTTGCAATAGGTTAAGGTTCCATCTCAAACATTTCATTTTATGCAATTAGTTTAGGATTTGGCGTTAGTACATGCACTCCATTACATCATGAAAACAAAGGAAGGACACATTGTATGCCACAAATATAGTGTCGATACCTCTTAAGTTTTTACGAACCCCGGGTTGATAATTAAATTTTCTAGCCTTGGGAGTTGCAACATTTTTGTTGCGATACGAAGGCTCATCACCTTTTGGCGCTATTGTCGGGGAGGTGTCAAAGTATGCATTATTTTCTTCCCTAGTTGATTCATTTCTTTTTATTTTTTGCAAAAACAAAAAATATTTTCATTAGGCATATTTAATTTCAAAAGTAGAAAATTGCATTGCATTATAGTTTTCGTTCAATCATAAAAATAAAAACAAAAAATTTTCCAACACCAACCCACCCCCCATCCGCCTCCCCCATTTGATCACATGGTGCAGTAAGAGCCATATCACCATTCACTTTTGTAGGTAGAAGAAGAATATGTCAAAGAATGTACAAGAAATGGATGGAGATGATGACAATGAGGAAGATCCTCTCGGATTTCCCATTCAAGATATTGATGGTAGTGTGCACATGAAGAACATCCCTCCATCTTTTCTTCCAAAATTTCATGTTCTAAGGTCAGAGTATCTGGAAACCTTTCTCTTTGAATTTGAAATTGTTTGTAGTTCTTATGGTTACTTATTAAAAACTCAAAAACTGAGATTGTTTCCAGCAACATTGAAGGATAGAGCTCTTAGATGGTTCATGAGTTTATGGACTAATTCAATAAGATCATGGAATGATATGCAAAAGAGAATATGAGAGTCTTGAGGATCTAATAGAGAGGTTCGTGTACAATGTTAAGAGGGGAAAATACATCATTTAGGATCCGACACACTAAAAGCCCTCTTACTTAGAACAACTAGGGATGAGTGGATTGATATCCTTAATCTCATGAGTAAAGGTGATGTATATCGATTATCATTTGAGGAAATTGGTGAAACATGCAAACACATATCAAGAGGAAAAGCAAGAGTAGGTAAATCAACATCAAGATCAGTAAGTCAAGCAAAAATTGGAAATTTGTTTGATGATTTTAAAACAGAAACTCTTAGAAATCTAACAAAACAAGTAGAAATGTAAAGAATGCGAGATGAAGGAAAAGAAAATGTTGATATTTGTGTTGCAGAATCGCAGGATGTTAAACATTGTCCATCATTACCAAGGTTGAAGGAATTTTACCAAGAGGAAAATGGAGAAAGTCAATTTCCAATGAAGCTATGTTATGTAGCTCTAAGAGGACCATGGAAACCTATTCAGCCTGATATTATGCAAGAGCCTAATTCACAATTTTAAGCTTATCCACATCCACCTCAAAGTAATTGGAACACACTCTTTCCTTGGCAACATTGGCCATCTCAACCCCAAAACCAATCTTGGCAAGGAACTTATGGGAGCCATCCACAAAATCCTCAATATTTTTCTTAATATCCTCCATACCCAACTCCATGTTATCCCTACCATTCTCCTCCACCACAACCACAACCCCATCCACATCCATCTCAAATATACACTTCCACTCAACTACCTGTACCACCATTTCCAAACCCATACATTAAAGTAGCTCAGCCCACTTACAATGCTGAGGTATAGAACTTCCAAACATCTCCTCTTGAGCTCAATGGTATTCACCATATCTCAGGAAGAGTATTGCAAAAAAGATATTATCTTGATATCATTGAATGACCACATCCAGAAAAAGAAGATTCTAATAAGAAGACCACAGAACCATGGGCTGCGATTGATGAAGAGAAGACATCAAAATCAGATATCGAGAGAACTCCCTCATGGTTACCATCAAATCCTCCATGTATTTAAGAGAACAATCAGCAAAAAGAGGAAGATTTGAAGGTCATGGTAGAAGAAGACATGAAGAATGATCCAGACCAACAAAAGGACCAAGGACATCACAACTATATTGAAATATGGTTCCAGACGGTCACGAAGTTGCAACATCACTCTCTTCCTCAACTATGCTTGATCCTTTCAAAGTTAAATCATTTGGTCTCTGAAATCCAGGTACATGTCAAAGCATATATTTCAAGCCTCCACATCATTTTTTCTGTCATCTTGATGTGCACATGGCTTCATTGGAAGTATTCTTATACTTGAAAGTGATTTTGTTTTTTAAGTAGGTTAGGGTAAAAAAAATAAATTGAAAAATAAAAGAAAAAAACAAAAATCTCAGGTGAAAACCTCCTTGGAGGTGCCTAAGATTGGCTCATTGATTGAAAACCTCCATGAAGTGGTCAATGGGTTGGAAAAAAAAATAGAAAAAGAGAAAAAACGAAAAGATCCTAGGTGAAAACCTCCTTTGAGGTGCCTAGGCAGACCTACTATTTAAAAACCTCATTGAGGCGGCTAGTAGGCCTAGAAGAAAAAAAAGAGAAAAAATAAAAGAAATCCTTGCTCCATGCATCTCTTTCATGAATGCATGTACTCTTCAACATCTGCAAGCAACAAGAACAAGTTGGTACCAAAAGGAAAATTGGTCAAGGTTAGTCAAAAGAAGTCAAATTTTGACTTTCGCCTCCTTTGCCCAAATTCTCCAACAAGGCCAAGGCCATGTCAATCAATCACCCTCATCCATTTTCACCATCCACCCATCATTTTCAAGCTTTGTCCATTTAGTTTGCTTATTATCCTAAAAAACTATAGAATGCGCTGTTTTACTACATGATACAAAAATACATAGAGCAGAAATTTGTTTTTGTCATAACTTGAAAACCATGCATCCATTTGCCAAGTTGTTTCAGGGGGAGATACATATGGATGATTGTAACATGCTCAAGCAATTTCAGTGAATTTTAGTGCACGGTTTGCAAGAAAATGGCCTCCATCAACTTCAACCATTTTTGCATTTTCTCGATATCCATGCATCCATTTAAAAATCTGTTTCATGGGGAGATGCATATGGATGATGGTAACATGCTCAAACAATTTCAACAAATTCTAGTGCACGATTTCCAAGAAATTGGGCTCCATCACCGTTATCCATTTTTAGTTTTTCTCGAGATCTGTGCATCCATTGACTGCAATTTTTCTATAGGGAGGTGCATAATGATGATGGAGACATGCTAAAAAAGTTTCATCTCAATATACTTTACCATTTGGGAGATATGGACAAAAAAAGTCGTTGTCCTGTAAACCTACAAGATTCCCTACAAGATACATAACAACACCTACAGGATTGGCAGTGAATAGTTTTAAAGGAGATCCAGAGGTCAAATAAGCTCCTCCAGAGCTTAGCAGCAGCATTAGGATCATTAGGATCACCATCCAACACCTGCTAATCAACATCAACTCAACAGCAGCATGCATGTCTCTCCAACAAACATCAGGTAGTAGGTACAGGTATGCAATATTCTTGACCTCTTCTCTTGAGTATATTATTGTTAGAAATTTTTTGTTAATGCATGAGAGATGAGGTTTTATAATCTAGGGATTGGTCGATAGCCTCAACCACCTTCAGCTAGTTAATTGCAACTCACTCCTTTACTCATGCAATGCTGAAAAGTCAAATTGCGAAAGGTGATGATTTCAAGGAATGAGGACAACAGTTAAAAGAAGAAATTTTTGCAAAGGCCAAGGTCACCACAGCACTCCAAGCCCTCCATCCACTTCATATTCAATATCTATTCATCATTCCTCCATTCCATTTCATTCTTGAAAAAAAAACAAAAAACAAAGGGAGCATCCTCCCCATTTTCATGAAATTTCCATTTGCAGGTCAACAAGAAGGATAGTCAAAGAGAAAATGAGGATCACAAAGAGACCCCTATCACTCACATTTTTATTTTACGAGTCATTGTCATTCATTCCTCCACCATTTCTGTCATTTTTTCCACTCCTTTACTCCAGTTTACAAAGGGACTGTGCTTTCTACAGGATCCCCTAAAAACCTACAGGATGATTCAGTAGGAATTACAGTGACCTAGAAATCCTACAAGAGGCAGTCCTAAGGAAAATGAATGAATTTCTATGCCAATAAAATGCACCCCCTTCATCATTCCATCACCATACCTTGTCCACCATCATCACCCCTGCATTCACCCTTAAAAACAAAATTAGTTTAAAATAAAAAGTAAAAATAAAAATCAATCTTCGAAAAGAAGGGAAACAGGGAGGAATAGAGAGCATCACCTGAGTATTCCTTGTTCTCCACACTCCTAGTCTTTCTATCCATCCATGTCACCATCACAAAAAAGTGTATGATTAAGAGTTTTGAGGGAGAAGCAGCTACAGGACATCCTGTAGGAAATCCTGCAGCAGTCTATCCCACATAATACAAATCATAACAGCAACAAGTCTCCAACATGATGATCCAAGAGTATAAGGAGCTCCAAAGCAGTAGCACCACCACCATCTTCAACCATAGGTACCTGCATAAGGAAATGAGTCATCATAAAACAACAAGAAAGGGAAGAAGACTCTCATACAGTTAGAAGACCTTGAAAGAAGAGGAATGACTACTACAGGAAGGAAGAATGTTGCTACAAGAAGGAAGAAATGAAAAAATTATGCTAAACCCCAAAATGGAAAAGCTTATTCAGAGAACTCCAAGGTGATTAGGCAGTCACTTAGGCCACAAAAGAGAAGAAGAAGGCAACAAAAAGAAATAAGGCATTCACCATCAAAATAGAACTCAAACTGCAGTGATTAAAAGAGGTGTTTCAAGAGGTCTCCAATCTCCTTTTAGCTTTTGTCCAGGGCCTAAAAATGGGAGAAATGCACGGAAGTCAGGTTGAGGGCCTGCCCTAACCTAAGTCTATCATTTATGCTCAAAACTAGTTTCCTGTAGTTTTAATAGAGTTTCCTGTAGGTTTCTTGTAGTTTTGACAGGAACTACTACAGGATGTCCTAGTTCTCATCTAAATGAATTTTGAAGGTGTTATAGGTGTCTAAATGGCGGAACAAGGTAGCAGATGGTTGATAAGGGTGTAGAAGACCCTTCCAAACTAAAAAAATATACAAGAACCCATCTTGAATAAGGGCAAGAAAGAAAGCTAATGGTATAAAGAAACAATGATTTTTTCTTTGAACAAATATGTTTTTGGGTTTGTCCTTGTAGAGCTTACAACCAAGATTCTTAATGCACAAGAGAGAGGCCACCAGGGCCATGGATGAGGCACAATGAGGTCACTAAGTTGCTTAGAGGATGAGCAACACTTTTAGCAAGGGGTATGATGGGCCTCTAAATTAGACATAAATTAAGGCCCATGCCTCTAATTTAGAACATAAATTAAGGCCTATGACCATCCTTCAGCACATTAAACCTATATTTTTGCATTAGATAATTTATTTTTGACTTTAATATATTCATTAGGAAGGTTTATGAATAATTGAATATTTGTGCCTAATATTAATTAATTTTTGTGGAATATTATGAGAATATTGCGCATATTATGAAGATTTGGAGGAGGAGATAATTTAGGGACTTGTTCCCTACTATTGGAGGATCAATAATAAATAATAAATCAACAAGATATTATGGAATTATGGAATAAATTGTGGAACTTCAATGAATGAGAAAAACTAGGAATGTGTTCCACTAATCAAGCGAGCAGATCCACCAATCAAGGGATTTTAGTGGGGAAAGCTTCCTCCATTCATGGGGAATGATTATTAATCATTTTGTATAAGTACCAAGTTGAATTTGCCTCCAGGGAATGATTGAGAAAATCTAGGAATGTGTTCCCTGCCATTTAATGCAAATTCCTAGTATTGGGGGACTAGATCCGCTAATCAAGGGATTTTGGTGGGGAAAGCTTCCTCCATTCATGGAAAATGTTTCTTAATCATTTCGTATAATTACCAAGTCGAATTTTCCTCTAGGGGGAGATTTTCATTAGTGTTCTTGTGGAGAGAACTCATATTTTTGCAGCTCCATTTTATTTTCTTGCAGGGATGTAATTGTTTTGATGAAAATAATGAAGATTGGTGTCATGTTCAGCTTATAAATCTTGTTGTCCTCCATAGGTCTCTGATTTTCCTTGGACTTGGCCATCCCAGGAACCTCATAGCTCTTTTGTATCATTTTCTTTCCTTCTTTTAACTGCTTATTCACATGCATCTCTAGTTTTTATTTCCTTCTATTTATGCATTTAATATTAAATATTTCTTGTTGTAGGATTGAGTTAAATGGTTGATGTAAGTTATTTTGTAGGATCACAAGCATCATTTCATCCTTGGAAAATCTTTGGAAGTTCATAATAGTCATTGAGTTGCTTGGATTAGTCTTCTTATTCCCAAATCTAGATTGCTGGACCTCCTTTTTAGCAAAGATCAGTAAATTTCTGCTATTTTTTAGAGCATTCTAACAAGCTTCAATCGAGTTGGTTCCACTTGCATTAGATAAAAAAACACTATAGTTCATAAAAAAATTACCCCATTTCATTTTCACTTGATTTGGTTAGGCATTTTTTAGATTTACTATCTCACTAGTTCTCGAATTTCTAGATTTTCGACTAGCAATGTTTTTTTTATCTTTTTAGCATCGGTTAACAAAGGTCTTTTTGAGTGATTCCACTTGGAGTGGGGACCTAAGACATCCTAGTTAATAACCAAAATTGTCCCATGCAATTTGGATTTTAATTTCTTGGTCATTTGATGAATTAGAGTGAATATTTACTTCCTGTAGGAAACTTCTCCAAGTTTTGCAAATCCAACCATCTCCCAACTTTGGTTTTGAATTTTGAGTGATCCTAGGAATTGTTTCACTCCATTCCACCCATCTACCACCTTCCCCAAGCCTTCCATCACCTCCAACACCTTCCATTTTTCTCTCGGCTGTATCTTGTAGTTTTTAGAACATCCTGTAGGAAATCACGGTAACATCCTGTAGGAAAGCCTATTTTGAGGCCAAATTGAGGAAAAATACTCTAGAAAACTAGAAAAGAGTCCCTAGCTGTCTCCCAAGCCTTCCAACTATCCGCCATCATCTCCAATCCACTTGCCACATCACCAAAACAGATTAGATTTCACACTCTCACATGAAAAAATACAAAAATAAAAACAAATTTATTTTATTCATTTACATGCACAACAGTAGATGGTTTGATGGTTTGAATATGCATGCTTAAGGTAGTAGGATTGCATACATGTTAACTTAGCATTCTTTGAAGCAAATCCTCTTAGCAGTTAGTAGAAACTGTGTTTTAGCATTTGATTTCAGTCTCTTTCCTTGTACTTTCTTTCTTGCAATAGGTTAAGGTTCCATCTCAAACGTTTCATTTTCTGTAATCAGTTTAGGATTTGGCGTCAGTACATGCACTCCATTACATCATGATAACAAAGGAAGGACACATTGTATTCCACACATATAGTGTCGATACCTCTTAAGTTTGTACGAACTCTGGGTTGATAATTAAAGTCGGTAGCCTTGGGAGTTGCAACATTCTTGTTGCAATACGAAGGCTTATCACTACCTTCACACCTTCATGAGATATAATATGACCTAGATATTCCACCTCTTGTACTCCAAAGAAACATTTGGAGCTTTTTGCATATAATTGTTTCTCCTGCAATAGTTTGAGCACCCTCCCAACATGTTGAACATGATCCTTCCAAGACTTGTTGTAGATTAATATATCATCAAAAAATACTAACACAAATTTTCTAAGGAAGGGTTTGAAAATGGAATTCATGAAACCTTGAAATGTAGAAGGTGCATTGGTAAGCCCAAAAGGCATGACCAAAAAATTCATAATAACCCTTATGAGTTCTAAATGTTGTTTTTGGAATGTCTTCAGTCTTCATTTTGATTTGTATGACATCCTAAACGAAGATCCAACTTGGTGAAGTAAATTGATCCATGTAATTGATCCAATAATTCATCAATGATAGGAATGGGAAATTTATCTTTAATAGTGAGCTTTTTGAGCTCCCTATAATGCGGACACATGTGCCATGCCCCATCCTTCTTTTGCACCAATAGTACTGGAGCAAAGAAAGAACTTTGACTAGGTTGAATTATACCAGCCTCTAGCATTTCTGCAACCATACGTTCAATTTCACTCTTTTGGGCATAGAAATATCTGTAAGGCTTGATGTTTGGAGGAACACTTCTTGGAATCAAATAAATATCATTATCATGATAACGAATATGTGGGAGGCCTTTGGGAGTATCAAATACCTTGGAATGATTGTCCAAGACTTTTTGGATATATGGAGAAATAGATGATTTCGATGTGGGAACCTCTAACGAACATATTGTGAAATTATGCCTCATTGTTCTTTCTTTAGAAGCTTTGTCATTCCGTTAGAGCTGATTAACTTTCATGGTTTCCTTGTGATACCCCTTAATTCAAGTTCTTTTCCTTTCGAAGAAAATTTCATGAAAAATTCTGGAAAATTAAAATCTATTGTACCTAATGATTGTAGCCATTGGACTCCTAGTACAACATCAACACCACCCATTGGAATGGAAAGCATTGGGCTATTAAATACATATTATCCCATGGATATCTTGATATTATGGCACTTTCTAGAAAAATTTATGATTCCTCCACTTGCAACCATCACTTGAAACTTTGGTGCTGGATATAGGAAGAAATTCAATTTCTTGGCTATCTTACAATGAATAAAATTATGGGCACTTCCTGAATCAATCAACACTATCGCTTTTTTCTTCTTGATATGTCCTTCTATCTTGATAGTTTGAGGAGTAGTAATTCCAGCCAATGCATTACAAGATATGGTAGGATTCATTTCTTCTTTCTCTAGGGTTTGTTCCTAGTGTATATCCTCTTCTTTTGACATTTCTTGTTCCTTTTCTTCCTCCTCTTCGTAATCTATGTAAAATAATTTCTTCTAAGCACAGTTATGACCTTTAGTGTATTTTGTATCACAACTGTATGAAATTCCTTTTGCTCTTTTTTCTTCCAATTTTTGTGGTGTCAACCTTGTAGGTTGTGGAAGGCTAGGGGAAACAACACTTCCATCTTTATAGGTGTGAGTGGTAGGCTTCCTTGTTGCCATAAATTTTCTTGCCATTTTTCTTGCCAACCTGAATTCCTTCTCCAATCAATTAGGTTTCCAAAGGCGAACCTCATGTTGGATGTTATCCTTTAAATTCCTTATGAACACATCTGTCCTATGCTCCTTTGGAATATATTTTACCCTTACATTCAATTTTTGGAAGTCCTCAATGTGCTCCATCATTGAACCCTTTTGTTTGGGATTTATTAGTTGGCTAAAAAAGTGTTTCTTTTTGTATCCTCATAATGTGTTATCATTTCTTCCATAAAAATTTCCCAAGTGATAACTTGTTTATGAGATAAAATCCATCAATACCATACAAACTGATTTGGTTCCAAATATAAAGTTGCAATGTGTACCTTTGGTGTGTTTTGCACATTATGGAGATCGAAATATTGCTCCATCTATAGTATCCATGTTACGGGATCCTTGCCTCGAACTTCCTCATATCGATCTTTGAAACATGGTGGGTCTTCAATCCAATGTTAGAGTCTATGTCATGATTAACATTTGTTTTGTTCTCCTCATGAGTTCCCTTTACTACCCTTTCGCCATTAGTAAGAATTTATTGTAGCAAATTTGTCAAATATGTCTTCAAATCTTCCATGTTGCCTTTAAAGGTTTCTTTTATACCATCCATCTTAGCTTCCACGCCTGTATTCAAATCTTCCATGTTGCCTTTAAGGTTTTCTTCTACACCATACATCTTGGCTTCCATGTATTTCTTTAAACCATCCACCTTAGCTTCCATGCCATTCATCTTAGCTTCCACACCTTTCTTTAAACTATCCATCTTAGCTTCTGTTACTTTTTGTGAGAGAGACTTTTGTTGCACTTGGTCTCGCAATTTTGATATATCATGTTGCATTTCTTCCTCTTCTTCTTGATTCATCCTAGATATTTCAGGTTTCTAACTAGTTGTTTCCATTTTCTTTCATCGTGGAATCAATTAATGAAAATAATGCTTCAGTATTCCCTTTGAATTCCTTCCAACAAATTTTTCAAACCAAACTTATGCAAAAGTTTAAAAAAACTACACGTCGTTTTTTCACTTTATGGGAGCTCGGCATTGAATCTATTGTATCTCTATACTTTCGGATCTACAAGGTATAAAATTGTGTCTTGCAGTAGCCCTCTAAGTCCTCTTTCCAACCCCGCAAGTCTGATCAAGATTGGATTCTCCAAGGAAGAGTTATGCCAAATCTCCCACGATGGTGTAATTATAGACTTATTTAGTAGAGCGAACTTGTACAAAGTGCCATGTGTCACTATTTTGACCTTAAAACCTGAAACCGATACACATAAACTTATAGTCCGTCCTCTTTCTGTAATTTTTTATGGAATTTCAATCTAATGCTTAGAGAGAAAGTTATGACAATTTTTCCTAGGTCACCTATTTGAGATATAATTTGAGACCCTGCAAAAACCATAACTTCCTTGGATTATATCTCTAAAAATATAGAAAGAAAATATCTGAAATATGGACCCAAGGTTCTTCGAGATTGCGACTCAAATGGATTTAATTTCCTCTTTTGAAATGTCGTAAAAAAAGTTATAGTGGAAATTCCACGATGACCTGTTTGGAGCAGTGAAACCCTAGAATCCAAATCTCTGATTCCAAATGTTTTGTAACCAGCTCACAAAATAGAAGAAAAGATAGATCAAGACTTCAAAATCAGCCTCTTTGAGGGGGAAATCTCCTTTACATTACACAAATCAATAATTATTGGATGATACAAATGACAAAACCTCCTTTCTATATATAGGAGTCTAAGGGGTCACAATAATAACAATATGGGGACAATAGGGGCACAACAATAACAATAAGGGATACATTGACAATAATAATGGGGAATCATAGTATTATAGGGCCCTAACAATGGCTCAGTGGATTTCCTAGTCTTCAGTATCAAAACCCCAACCAAATAATATGTACACAATTAACCATTGCAAGATCTACACATTTCACATTAGAAAAACGAAATTGAATAGAGTAGGAACCATTCTTATGGGATGTATTAGGAAATAAGTAAAAAAAATATGCATGCAAAAGGGAAATCCTCTTAAGAATAACCAAAAAAAGTATCTCCACATGAAAAGATAGATATTTTCATTGGATCTATGAAAGAATATGATGGATCTATTGATATCAAATCCATTATATATGGTGAACTAGGTTGATTAAGTAGTGCTTCTCGGGCTAGAAATAAAATCATTCTTTCTAGGGAAACATTTATTAAAATGAGAATAAGGGAAACATTTTCTTCTCTCTCTTTGTGAATTGTTGTCATATCAACATTTTTCATTTGTGCTTGTGAATCCACATCGATTTGCATATTTAGGCTTCAACATCATGACACTTATCATTCTGTCAATTATTTAAAGGAGGGTGTTTATTGTTGTCAATACATTCTTCAATTCTCTAGAATTAATTGGGAAGTTCAGCCTTATTGAACTTGTTCTATATGATCTCATTCCACCACCCAATAAGCTCCAACCTCTTGATATTTTCCTAGAAGTCTAAATCAGATTGTTGCTTCTTTTTGAAAGTGTCTAGATATCAAATTCCATTTTTGAAACACAAGTTGCAATAATATTCTAGTATTTTCAAGTTTATTCCCATATTTATTGGATATTCACTCTCTAATTTTCACACGTTCTCTCTCTACTGCATCAGAAGTTATCCTACTACACCGAAGCAAAGACCAGCTTGGAAATTAAAATTCTAAGAGCAAGATCATCCAATTTTGTTTCCATCTTGAATCTGCTTTTGACAAAAGGAAAATATAAATGCTCCAAATTCACTATGTTTTGCAAATATTGGGTAAGATAGGGTTATGAAAAAAATATCTAATACGAACTATTGTGACTTAGTATCTGATGTTTGAAGGGAATAATAGATGATTTGAATACTACAAAGTGATTTTCTATCCAAATCTAACTAGCCTTGGAGTAGAAGATGTAATTCCCAAATGGCTTATAACGACTCAAATTTACTAGAGACTTTATAACAATTAGAAAATGGTTGTTGGGACTCATTTTAGTTGTGCTGCTATAATTCACAACAATGGAACAATGTTGGAATATAGTGTTGACAAACTTAGTAGTATCCTCTAGGATTATTCATTGGTATATCAAATGAACACATAAATTCACTCAAACTCTACATGTATCTCTTCTAATAGGGAAATAATGAATCCAAAGGCTTACATACAAATATATAAGTGCTTAATAATGTTCTAGAGAATATCCTAGGCACTTATACCACATGGAAAAATTGATCCAACCACCTCTTGCAATGAACTACTCATGTTTAACTTCATTTCAAACCAAAAGTGAATCCAAAAGTGATGGAAAAAATAGATTTAGGTTTATTAGGATGCAAGTGTTTACCCAACATGCATAACATGGATAAAAATGCAATAGTTCCTTTGGTGGAGTGACCAACGATCACTAATGTCTTCCCATTTCATATCCAAATTGGTATTTTAAAATATAATGTCATTTTTAAGACAAAAATCATCATAATTATGTAATATTTAAAAAAAGGCTCATCATTCAACATTTTGGGCATTCAATGATTATGACAAGGATAAGGACCTAGGTTCAATGAAGAAATTGGAGAATAATGGGAACAAATTGCAGAGGCTTATTGTATTTGAATGTTTAAAGTGATAATAAAATGGCAAGTTTTGCACAAGTGTTGCAGGAAGTCATTTTTTTTTACTTGATCATTAGATGGTACAACATCTTTTCCAAATTTCATTGGTTTCTCCCCTAACTCATGCTTATCATGATTTCTTAGCTATTGCATTTATTGAACCCTCACAGTTTGCAAACTTAGAAGCTTTCCCATGTTGATTTTGGGCCTCAAAATAGACTTATTATCTCAAAAAATTGCAACCTTATGGATGCACACATAAAATATCTTTTTTCTCCCCATAATTTCGTTTCCTCTCTTCTCTTTCCACCCTCCATGAAATGCCTTTCTTCCCCATTTGAAATTCTTTTTTCCTCATGAGTCAATATATTTTTTTCCATATTAACCTAAACACATTAATTTAAGGAAGTTTGGAGACAAATATCCAAGAATATGGGAGGAAATTTAGGGAAGGCTCAATTATTATGTTTAAACTATGGCTTATGCTCATAGTTATAACTCAAATGAGTATAGATAAGATGACAATAAGAATCTGGGTGAGAGGTATAGGTACATGGGAATATGATTTCCCATATATGATCTTACCACCTCTCTAGTTGTGGTACTCTGTTGGTGCTCAAGCATTAGGTAGCTACTTAACATTTTTATTCATTGGAAAAAGATGTGTATACATTATTTTACTTTAACTAGTTTAACTTCACATAATAATGAAATATTCATGCCAAAAAATGGTCACCAAATATAACACATAACTACAATCATTAATTAGGGGATCAAAATGGAGATATTAAAATCTCGTCTCCCTTAAAGGAACATTGTCCTTAGTTTTTTACTATCTACAATAGTGTTTATGTCTTCATTATGATATTGTAGGTCCGAGATTCTTCTCATACTCTTGGTGCTTGCATGCAATAGTAGATTATTCTCATACTTTTGGCACTTGCATGTAGTAGTACCTAGTCTTGATTATGGAATTACACTCATTTCCATATCCAATACCATTCTACTTGAAATCTAAATTTTCAATCAACAAGCAATCATGAGTATTCATACATATAATCCTTTCATTGTAACATTTACAATAGCCTTTGAAATAATTTCATAATTATAACACAATTAAAATTCAATCACTTTCATTTGTATATAACATAAATTGAATCAAAAATATCATTCATTATATACACATTACTACCATTCTAATGATTCCATAATGCAATCAAATATTTATTCCATAAACCAAAGTGCCAAAACTAACGATTTCATAATCACTATCCCAATTGGATACATATTTAGAATACATGATTAGTTAAGAGATTCATACTAATCATTTCAATAATCAACAATTCCTTAGGATTATTGGAAATATTTCCTTTCATGACATTCAATCATGAAAATTCATGTTCCATACAAGAATATGCACCAACATAATTCATTAAAATCATAGGACCATTAATTGTATAATTTCATAGTTAGTTTATTCGCTCAATGTCATGACTTTGATTCAAGAAGAATATATTCTTGTAGGTATTCCACCATGATGGGTTGGAAGGTCTATCCTACTACTCAACATATAATCTAACCACTTCCCCAATACTTGCTCGACTATGTAGACATCTTGGCTCTTTATCCAAATACAACAGCATGCATAAACCCCATTCTTTTCTAAATGGTCCTTTCCATGTACTAGAAGGAATTTCCTTCTCTTTTCTATATCCCCTTGGGAACCCATCCCCTTTAATGGTTCTCTCAGTGTTGGAAAAAATATTATAATCCATGAACTAATACAAGTGGGGAGATCAACAGACACTTGTGTAGTGCCATAGACTTTCTATATCCAACACCTTATGGCATAACACATGGTTAGCTCACATGGCATTCAAGTTCACATGATATAAATAAATCCTAATATGAGTGCCATGACTCAATTACTCTAGTTATTACTTTTTACCAACTCAATCACATCATACCATCCCATGAATGCACCACAAATATTCTCACAGTATTAATGTATTTAATACTTCCTACCTTTTTCATACCACAATAGGTATTAATGATAAATATGCATTCACACATCAACAATTCCATGGTCAAACTTATCACATATGCAATACTGCCACACTCAACATTGAATTTCACACAATTCTTACATTCACTCAATGACGTATTGTTGGGGCCCTAGAGTGAGGCTATGCTATGCTATAGTGTAGAGCCTGGGAACATCTAAATCTGATTTAATTTGTTGTTATCAATTTTGATTTTCTGTTGAAATTTTGTATATGAAATCATCTGCATTTATTTAGTCTTGCTGAAGATATTTCTATATTCTTTAGATTTGAGTGTTCATGCATAGTTGTTTTTAGTTTCAAGCTTCAATAAGAAAAATAAAAACGTTGAAGACATTGCAACAAATTAAATCAGATGTTAATTCTTGTTTTTTGTGAATGTTGTTTTGTTAAATGGTTGGGTAAATTCTACCTTAAATTTTGTTGATGTTCTCTGTGTTTATTTCAAATTTAAGTCTCATGCACTCTACTTTCTCCATAAAGTTGTCACAAGAAAATAAAGAAACACGAAGAACCATTTTTAGCCATTGAATTCAAATTCTCGATCTCTATTAATATATCTCAGTTTCTTTTATAATGTAGAGAAAATTACTCATAATCTAACTAATATTTCTTGCCCATTTATAAATTATGAGAATCACAGACATTCTAATACTCACCGTGAGTTTTTTCAATAAAGTACAAATTACAATGAGCGAATTCCATACAAGACAAATTTCAATTTCCATTTTAAAGTTTAAATTTCTTCTGGGAATTTGGGTAAATGAAAATGTTAATCATTAAAAATAGTTTTGTTGGGCAAGATTTCCACTAGTTTTTAGTTAGAGCATTCATGAGCTTTTGGTTTGAATTAAAGAAATAAAAGGGTTTTAATAAGGGGGAAATTGGAGAACAAATCTTAACATACTCAAATGAAAAATCAAGAATTCATTTGATTGTTAAAATCAGACGGGTTGCTGAGAAATTAAGAATTCAACCACAAGACAACATAATATTCTTAATTTACAATTTCATTGAAACCCATGTCAAAATCATTGAAGCAGCCAAGATAATCTTCAACAACCTTGATAAATTTTGTAGAAATTAAAACAAACAATCACACCGATTCAAAATTTACTTTAATTGAAAACCCCATTTCAAAATCATAACAAACTAGGGTTACAACATAATTTTCCATGAAAAATTCTTGAAGTAGTATTAGAATGGCACGAAAATATAAATACAAATATGGGTTCTTATAATTACATGAGAAAGAAGAACCAATAGCCCAAAAATCACTTTGTAATTCCTCAGGCAACTTCAAAACTCTCAGCGAAATTTGATTTTTTTTTTTTTTACAGAGTTCCCCTGCACCATTTTCTTTTAATTACATCAAAATGAGGCCTATATATAGGCACTCAATACTAATACCCTATCCCTAAACCATTAGTGGTATTTATAAACCACTAAGAATATTTTAAAAAATTACATCTATCATATAACAAACTTCTTCTAGAAATTTCCTAAAAAATTTGCCAGCTGTAGAGTGGGTCCCAATTGATTTTGTTGTAGTGGATTGTATTTCTCTCTCTTGCATGTATGTTGGGTATTCTTCTATCTCTTTCTTGGGCACTATATGGATGGGTACTACCTTGGTTGGGATATCAATGGTGCCCACCTTGGTTGTGTTGGTGTCGATGGTTGAGGTTGGGCCCACTATAACTTTAAAGGCCTGGAACTTGAGCTTGCCTCTACCAATGACACCTTTGGCACTAATGTATATATACTCTGAATTTCCAATCTGTATAGATCCAACATACATTTCCATTCCTAGCCCAAGGGGACATCGCACAACTGTGCATCCAAAATTTCCCCTCCCAAGGTTGTGACCATTTCATAGTCTACTTTACCTTTCTCTTTGAAGATACTTTTCAACATGAACAAAATTTCAAAATAGTCTTCATACAAATTTACAATTATCCTTCCCCTGTAATGGGAAGTCCTCCTCCCCAAAACCTTTATGGTCTTCCTTAATATCATATAATATTTTCATATAGGATTCTTTGGAATACAAATCCCCATGTCCATATAAAAATGGTGAAAACTCTTTCTTACATAACACTTCACACTTGTCCTTAAAAAATTATGCTTTATTAGCCAATGCTTCTTCTTTTTTCCCTACCAATGTTATCAAATTTTGTTTACTCTTCATCTGATTAGTTCTAGCTACTGATTGGTATCTAACAAGGTTTTATTTGGTGATCTCCTCCTTAGACATATGGTTAAGAAAATGTATGATCACTTCGGCCTTGGACAAACATTCTCCAATAATGTTATTAAGTGCATTCCTGTTCTTATGAGCCATTTTGATAGCTTCTATATTATCTTGAACTAACTCCAGGTGACCCCAATTCTTTTCCACCACCTTCATGATCTTATCCCAGAAAATTCTTTTAGCAAACTTGAAAGTGAACTTGCTTGGATGCTTTCTCCTCAAGACTTTTAATTCAACATGAAATTTCTCCCCATATTCCTTTTTTTTGCACATTTCTATCTTGGTGCTCTCAAGATCTTCTTCCTTGGCTTTTAGCACCCACTCTCTACTTGATAGAGGATCTTGTAGCTTATTTGCATCCTATGACATTGTCAAGGATTATGCCTTTTTGATTAGAATATCCAAGGTTTGTTGAGACTGTAGAATTTGATCTATCTTATGTTTCATTCCTTGGACCTATTCCTCTAGTAGCACAATTTGGTCCTTGTCTTGGGTAAGTTAACCTTCATATCTTGGGTTTATTTTTCTATCACAAACAACTCAACTATTTGCACAAGATGTGCATCTAGAATCTTGAGTTGTTTCTTCATTGAGGCTACTAGAAGGAGGGACTACCCCTTCTTTGGAAAAATTGACAACCATTTGTTGTTGGACTTCTGGTGCAAGACTCATCCATTTTTCTTCAATTTATTCCTTATTTATCCTTTGCAATCATATTGTGTTAGGAAATGACAACATGTTTGCAATAACAATTGGTGTTATTTTGATTATTCCCTTACCTTCCAGAGTTGAGACAATGACCCCTTTCTTTGGTAAATACCTTCTTTCACACCATGCCACCATTTCTGGAAAGTGGAACACTTGCAGGAGAATGATGAAGACCAAATTCAATGCATGCATATTATTATGGTATCATATTACTTCGTTGGTACTATGCACAATTTGAGTAACTGTATTCATATCATAGGTGGTTATCATCATATCTTGAACATCAACATATCCATCATAAAAATATGGTTCTTTGGTTTTCCATTTTATATGGACATCAGTGTAACTTTTAGTAGATGAGGATGCCATTGGAAAAGGGAAACTTTTTGGGAATAACTATCTAACTTAAGAGGGATAATAGGACAAAAGGGATATTCTCAAGGGTTATAAAGGCCAATGAGGATGTGCCATGTGGTAGAAGGAGATTGGAAATAAGTTGGAGGGAGAATATTTTTGAATTTTATAATTTATACACAGTGAAACAAGCCAACACACACGAGAAGGTCGAATATGGGGCTTCTTTGAGAAAATTGGGAATAATTCATTTGAATTTGAGGTAAATTGGGCTTATGTGTGTGCTTAAGAGGTTGATTTACTAAACGAGAGGCTTTATTTTCCAAAATAGAAGGATTTTATTCATGTGGCACAATTTTCTTTTCTGGGAAGGCTTAGGGTTTTCGTTTTAGGGCTTAATTGATGTGAATTTAGCAAGATAGACTTTAAAAGGTTGAATTTATGTAAAGTAGGAAAAATAGAGGTTTGGATTCACAAATTTGGGTTCATAATGCGTGGAATTGAGAAATATAGCTTGAGTGGTGTGCATGGCGAGTTGGATAGCCAGGTTGTACAAAATAACAAAATAATGGGCCCATTGGCCTTTTATAAAAGAATTTGGCTCTGACACATGGTAGGGATGGATTAGGAAAAAAAATTAGCTGATGCCATGATGATGTCATGATGACATCAACATCACATGGGTCATGCCATGTGGATCACTGACATGACATGGTGCTAGTATGGTAGGAGCTACATGGTAAGTTGTGTGGTAGGGCAAGTCAACGTGGAATGACATGGGGGGATCATACTTGGAGGGCCATATGGCTCCCCTACACATAGTTTAGGAAATGGTCGATGAAAATGTTCAACTAGTGTGGGGGGAACGTGAGGACTCCATGTGTCCCTCTCCACACCCCTCTGGTCGATTATCGTTTGTGCAAGTATGCAATGCAAGAGTGTGTTAGCTGCTAGATGGTTAGCATGTGCATTGTTATATCCTAGTGGCATGCGTCTTTTGGCACCAACATATTTTGGTGCCCATGGTGCTATGTGCTATGTGCCATAGCACCGTGCTAATGTTCACCCACTAAGGCCTGCCTGATAGGGCTTGTGTATCCAATTTTTTCCGTTGAAACTTTAGAACTCTCATGTTTTGACATTTAAAATTATAGTTCTTTCTTTGACCTCGAGGAGTGTTAGAGAGAAATTTTCATGGGTGATGCATTTTGACACCAGCATCAGGTCCATGGGGGAAAACAATCCCTTGTGGCCTGTCGAGAACTCACAGTCCCAGTTCCTTCTTCCATTGGGTTGCAGAGTCTTCTTTCCCTTCCTTGCAATTTTATTGAAAATATAAAAGTTGTGTTACTCATAAGAAATTCCTAAGAAATAAAATTGAAAACAATTCCTTTTTTTTTATGTTTAGCATAATCAAGTAGTATTCACGTGAACAATTTCTTCAGGAACTCGCCATTGATAGGATTCCCAAGGAAATTTTCATTGAGAGTTTTATGCTAACATATATTGTTTCCCAGAGATTCTTGTACCTAGAACGAACCAATCTAGAGTTTTTCAAATTTCCCATGCTTTCCTTTATCAACTAAAATTGAGTCCCATTTCAGCCCTAAGTCTCCAACTTGTAGATCTTATTCCTTCACCCTCTTATTAGAAAAAGCTTTCATCTTTTGTTGATATGCTTTGATCTTGCTCAGGGCTTCTTCTCTTTGTTGTTGGACTTTTATCATATGATATATTCTTTTCTGCATCAGACAAGTATCTAACTCCTCTTCTAACAATAAATTCATCACTGGTAGAGTGAGATTCATGGGAAAGATGACATCTTTACCAAATACTAGTTGGTAAGCAGAGGTGCCAATAGCTGTTTTGGAACTGATTCTATCTTCCCAGAGTGCAATATACTTGAGACTGGCATCCCAACTCTTCTTATTCTTATTCAACATCCTCTTGAGGATTCTTATTAGATTTTTATTTTAAGATTCCACCAATCCATTCCCTTGAGGACAATATGCTATAGAATGTACCAATTCTATGTTGTATTCCTACCATAACTGTATCATCTTGAAAGACCTGAAAGATTGTTATCTGTGACCAACATTTTGGGACTTCCACATTTGGAGAGAATGAAATCTTCTATGAAAGTGATAATAACCTTCTCATCATCCCTATGGGTCAGAATAGCTTCCACCCGCTTAATAAAATAATTCGCGATCGTTAGAATATACTTGTGTTGACCACTAGAATTGGGGTGTATTTCTCCAATGAAGTATAATCCCCACAATGATATGGCACTTGAAATTTGATAGGCTTCAATGGTAGAGGCTTAAGCTTTTTTTTTCCTGAGAACATCTGACATTTCATACAATCCCTAAAAGAAACATTTGTATCTTTGAAAATAGAAGGCGAGTAATATCCTACAGTTAAAATTTTATATGTTGTGACCTTCCATGCTTGATGTCATCCACATACTCCTTGTATGAATTTTTAAATGATATCATGTGTTTTATCTTTGATGACACAAGTTATCAAGACTCCAGTAGGATATTTCCAATATAAGCTTCAACTACGATGCAGTACTTAATTTCTTTTAAATTCGGGGATATGCATTTGACTTTAGGTAGCTTAGGAGTAACTTATATATTTTACAAGAAAAATATGATGTCTTTCTACCAAATCGAATTTTGTAACTTAGAAGGGTCCTTTCAGAAGGGTTCTTATGGATTCCTTCCATTTGGGGTGGGAAGGGTTCTTGTGGATTTCTTCTTATTGGAATGGGAGGTTCTTGTGGATTCTCTATTCTAGGATGAAGAGTTTCTTGTGGATTCGCTTCATCTGAAGAAGGAGGTTATTATGGATTCTCCCCTCCATAAATGTTGCAAAGATCCCCATTAACGCACATCTCATGTGCAATATGATTTGATTCAGTAAGTAACTTAGCCAACCCTTGACCTTTCACAATATTTTTGGGTTTAATCTCGATATCATACTCCTAGAGCTTGGCTATCCATTTTCGTTGTTTCCAATCACTAGCAAGTTGTGTTATAATTTCCTTCACTATTTTTTATGGTACATACACTATCACTTTTGAATGCAACACATACTCCCTAAAATACTTAAATGATTTCACCATATCATATGCCTTCTTTTCTAGAATGATATATTTCAATTTTGCATTTCTAAATGCACGACCAAAAAATGTTATGGATTTCTCATACACTTCTTCATTCTCTTGCAAAAGGACCACGTCTATTGTATTCTTAGAAGTAAAAGAGAAAACATGGAACTCCTTTGAAAAATCTAGACTTGCCAGGACCAGGGCCTCCATAATGGCTTTCTTGATTTGTTCAAAATATGTGCGAGCCTCAAGTGTCCATATTATGTCACTGTTCTTTTTCAGCATACTCATTATGTACTTGAGGAGCTTTGTAGATTTCATAATGAATCTGTGCAAAAAAGTGATATTTCCCAAGAACAATTGAACTTCTTTTTTATTTCAAGGTAAACATTCTTTGATATAATCTCCACTCTTTCTGGATCTATCTTGACACCATCTTTAGAGACTATGTTTCGTAACAATGTTTCTTCTTACAAGGCGAAAAATTATTTCTTGGGGTTCAAGGCCCAAGCCAAAACTTTTGCATTTAAAAAATGCTTGCCTCAAATGATCTAGGTGTTGCTTATCTAATTTAGAGAATATTATCATATAATCCATACAGATAACTATGAATTTGTCTCTTTCGCATACAAAAGCAACATCCATTTCTCCTTGGAATGTTTCTCCTGTATTCATTAAACTAAAGGAAATTTTATCATACATGAATGTACCCATGGTGTGGCAAAGATGGTATTCTCTTTATCTGTTGGGTGCATAACTTTTTGGATTGTAGCCCAAGAATTCATCTAGCATTGATATTCTTTATGCTCCTATCACCTTCTGCAACAAATGATCCATCTCGGGAAATGGATAATTATCCTTCAGTGAACATCTATTCAAATTCCTGAAATCCACACATAACCTAATGTCATTGTTCTTATTTCTGACATGCACTAGATTTTCTACCCATTCAAAATATCTCAATGGTACAATAATATTCCTATATGGAAGCTTCCTGATTTCCTTCTTTATCATCGACAACAAAATAGGATTAAATTTTCTGATTTTCTGCACAAAAGGCTTATAATTCTCTTTCAATGGTATCTTATGATGGATAATGGATAAAGCATTTGTAACTTATTGCAAAAACATATTTAAATAGCTTAGTAGCTTGCTTTGCATGTAAATTCTAAAAAATTTGTAAGCTTTACCTTTTGTGGGTTCTTGTCAGTTCCCAGATTATGTTCTTCGACATTCTCGACTACTAGCTCAAAAACAGGTTGTGTGGACACATTATTATGATCAAATATCTTCTTTAGTGGGACCAATATATTTTGTCAATTTATACGCAATAACTAGGAGTTGTTGCTTCATAGTCTTATGGCCTTGACACGACTACCAGATAGAAGAGTATATGCAAAATGATAAGAAGTGCATAAACAAACAGATCACAAACCATACAATTAAATCAATCATTCATGCATATATTTCCCTATCTAGGGTTTGAGCTGAGTACTAGAGATCCACGCAGGTTGATGGCAGGTGTTGGCTTTGATGCAAAGAATTCCCTCTCTAACCAAGATATATTTTCATCTATAATAAATATGAAACATGCACACAATCACTGCCAAACAAAGAGCACAAATGGTATTCCGTGGAGGCCCATCAATTTAAGAAAATCAACATAAACATGAAAAAAGATCATACATTCAGATTTAAAGGAAGGGAACATTCAATTATATTAATCATAAAATGGAATGACACAAGATGTATACCATCACGTATGGATCCTCCTCTCCAAATTCTGGTAGAGTCTCCCCTTCTGTAAGAAATGTGATCTTGAGAACAAGATGGCTGACAATCTCTGAATCAGAATAAAGATAACAACATTAATCTATAATTCTCTCTAACCTAACCCTCAATGATGGAACAATAATAAAGACCAAAGGAATCCCAAAGAAGATTAATGTAGTCACTTAGGGTGAAGAGAAGTTAGGAAGCTTCTCTAATAATTCACCCAAGCCAAATCAAATAGATAAGATAAGGTGTGGCTTGAAATTGATCTCCTAGGGTCCTCTAGAACATAAGCGAGGGTCATAGCGACTGAACTAGGAAATGTCAACTCTAGTCGCTACTATGTTGAGGTGCATCTAATGACTGAAAGGATATAGTCACTCTTTTAAGGAATAGATCCCAGTGACTGTGGAAAAAAATATGTCAAATGATGGGTTAGAGCTAAGGAAAGTGGTCAATAGTGGAAAATATTATGATTACTAATTCTAGGGAGAAACATAGGTTGATAAATTTTGCCCCCTAATGGATGAGGTCAAAAGAGTAATTGATGGCTGAAATGCATTACAATAAATCTCAGAGGTCAGAATGAGAGGAAGTGTTGGGTATACGACCAAATTCCCACATTGACTAGAAGTGGGGAGGATCATGGGTATATAAGGATGGACAAATATCTCCATTGGTATGAGGCCTTTGGGGTAAGTCCAAAAGCAAATCCATGAGGGCTTAGGCCCAAAGTGGACAATATCATACCATTGTGGAGATATGTGGTGTCCAGAGTTACAAGTGGTATCATAGCCATGCCCCGAAGTTAGCCAAGTGGATGAATCCTTGGAATGCCGAACGAAGGTGGTGGGCCCTCGTAATATCACAATGGGATCCGTGGATGAGCTCAGTTAGATAGGCAGTGTGCTTCGGATTCTTCATGGACATGTCCTGGTACCAACACGGTGAAGAGGAGTTGACCTGGGATAGAACAAGCTCTCGAGGCATGTGGTGTTTCATGTAAGGCGTGTGCTTCCAACGCATTGGAGCAGAGAATCCTGGTTGGTAGAGAGTGGACGGATGGATAATCATTTGAGGGGAGGCTCGATGGTCCTTTGTTCGAGGGGAGGATTGTTGGATATATGACCAGAGTCCCACATTGACTAGAAGTGGGGAGGATCATGGGTATATAAGGATGGACAAATATCTCCATTGGTATGAGGCCTTTTGGGGTAAGTCCAAAAGAAAATCCATGAGGGCTT
>APFE031378742.1:153349-167544 GCA_000404065.3 Pinus taeda
TCTTATCAGAAGTTTGTGAGAGAGCCCTCTCTGACCAAGGAGGCTAATCTTTGGTCTAAAGCCTGGTCTGAAACAGTTGCATAAGATATCACTAGGTTGCAGCCCTTAGTGTGTGATTTTGTGACAACATTTTGGTGCGTCTGCCGGGAGCCTGAAGTCTATTCATTCCCGAAATTTAGAGGCTGAACTTCTGAAGGTAGCAGGAGCTCAGACATCTTTTTGAGGCTGCAAAACTACCTTGGCGACTCCACACATCGAATAAGAAATTGGAAGGTGACTCCACTGCTAAAAGATTAGTAGCTTGATGAAGTTTCAAAATGAGTTCCACTACAAGAATGAATCAGGTATGCTCCTATGAATCGGTCTCATATCCCTGTTTTTCCAAATCCTATGCCAAAGGTTGATTGGTTAGAGGATCTTCCAATATTCAAAGATGAAAAGAAAGACAATGCTGCTCTTCATTTGGTTAGGTTCCATATGCATGTACGCAGTCTTAAGGTTCATTTCCCTGAAGATTGTCTCATGAAGATGTTTATGACCACTTTAGAAGGAAAAGCATGGTATTGGTATAAAAGCTTGGAAAATGGTTCATTATATTCTCTTGCTAATTTCCATGATGCATTCTATGACATGTATAAAGAGTGTCATCCCTCCTTATTGCTGATCAAAGATTGTTGTAAACATTCTATGGGTTTTATTCAATATTTGGAGGATTGTTATGATGATGATGAATTTAAGGATGAAGAAATTTTAGAGGCTCTTCATAACAATACATTTCAACACCAAGAAGAAAGTATAACATCCCATGAAATGCAACATGAAAGCCAATAGGGGTTTATTTATGAAAACCATGTTCAATCCTCTGATATGAATGAGAAGATGAAACAAACTTGCCAATCTTTTGATCACAACGAGTATGAAAATGATTACAAACACCAAGAAGAAACGATGGAAGAAATTTTTTATAACCCTAAGGTAGAGGAAAAGGTTGTTCAATTTTGTAACTCCTTGTAGCAGCTTGCATCAATGAATGAACACAATAGTGAGGAAAATTACATTGTCTATGGGAATCATGCAGAAAGGCAGTTGGATAGCACATTAAAGGAATTTTGTGTGGCTGAGGATCAGTTGTTTGAAGAGATAGAAGGTTATGATGATTATCAAACTAACCATGTTCTCTTTGACCCTATAAATGAATACATGGAAAAGTTTTGCACGTCAGTATTTCATTTTCATTTGCTTTATGAAGATCAGGTTCATTATGAGTTGATTTGGTCATCTCACTACCATGGTTATTTTGAGGTCGAATGTAGTCAAGAGCCTCCAATATCAGAAAGGACAATTGATTGGATTTATTGGAAATATCATGTTGCTTGAACTAAAGTGGTAATTGCAGCTAGTAGGTAGGTAGGAAAATGCAAATAAGCTCAAGGTTGACTGAGCATTTTTCAGTAGACGTAGATTTCTTTCTCCTACAGTGATCATCAAGCTTAATCCCGAGGTGAAGGCCCAAGAAGCTTGAAGGGGATGCTTGTCAATCAAATCTATGTTTGCTATAAAGAAGGCAAAGCACTGGACCTGCATGTCCTTAGTGTACCACAGGGGCACACTATCCCAAGTGGAGCCACCTGTTATCACTTAAGAATTCTAATTCCCAAACTGCTCACATTAGTTTGATGGTAAAGATTCAGTGCTAGTCTAAGTATGAGTTTTTGTTTGCGTTAGAGTCTGAGTCTTAGGAGTCCATTATGCATTCTCATTCACCTCTAGTCTCATAATTCAAACAATTTCCATGTGTCATATTTATCATAATCCTCATCATTAGGTCATTAGCTGTCTTGGTATGCACAGGTTGCAAGTTTCAAAAATAAGAAAAGAAAGGAAATACATTTATGATCTCCAAAGTTTTATTAAGAAAAGGTAGTCAACTTCCAGGAGGTCTCTAGAGCAACGGAAAGCACATTTTGGAAAATTGAAAGAGGTTTTTGTTCCTAAAAGACTGAAATAGAAAAACCTCCTTCAGTTTCCTCAAATACATCATGAGCTAGGAGAAATGGATGACTAAACTTGCGCTACGAAACTACTGTAGGTGCAAGTTTTTCACAAGCATATTTCTCTGTTTAACACCTATTTTTAAAAGACACATTATGGGTGGTAGGGAAGGTGTTTCGAAAAACCAAAAGAGGTTTTTGTTCAAAATGGATTGGTTCACAAAAACCTCCATTTTTTCCAAATACGTTTTTTGTAAGAAGTTATGAGCTCTGTCCCAAGACCTATTTTTCAGCTAGAACAGAAGCTTATATCTCATGTCATCTTCACGTTGCAGAGACAACTAAATGGGTAGGTTTGTTAATAATCTCAGATGGAGTATATGCTCATATTATCTTTGGTGAGAATAAATTCATTCCAATGGGATTCTTTGCATCAACTATACTAGTAATTACTCTTGGGAGCACTATGGAAACAACAAATATGAAGGAGAAGTTAACAAGGCTTGCTACATGCCACATAATTCATTTTGTCATTGCAACGAAGACAGTGAGCTCAGATGTTTATATGTTTGATTACAACAAGAATACATCAAAGGCTCCTCAAGAAAGGGTTTGCAATCCTGAATTGATATTGAAAGGTGATTCTAATGAAGGATATGGTTTGATATGGAGTCCTCTAAAAGAAGGTCACATACTAAGTGGTTCAAACGATGCACAATATGCTTGTGGGATATAAATGCTACATTTGGAAAGAAAGTTCTTGAGGCCAATCAAATATTTAAAGGTTCGTGAGGGAGAAGTTGAAGATGTTTCATGGCATTTCAAGCATGAATACCTTTTTGGCTCTGTTGGAAATGATTTCCATTTGCTCATATGGGACATGCGTACACCTGTACCTAACAAGCCTCAGCAATCAGTTGTAGTTCATCAGAGTGAGGTTAACTCTTTGGCCTTTAATCTGTTCAATGAGTGGCTGTTGAGAAAAGAAAGCCCAAGACAGTCAGAGTTTGGTATTGAAACTGTGATTTTTGGAACAACTCAACAGTTTCGTAGCGCACTACGAAACTGCTGAAGGTGATGATTAAAGCTCAGCAGTTTCGTAGCGCGCTACGAAATTGCTGAAGCTAAATAGTCCAATTTCAATTAACTGGATTTGAATATGAGTGGGAATTTTCAAAGGTGAATGTCTACAAGGTATGCATGGCATCAACTGAAGCTATTAAGATTCAACCAGGTCAAGATAGGTGGAGATAATATGCATACGAATCTTACTTTAGACTTTTGTCATAAAGTGAGCATATTTACCACACTTCAGGATATCTGGAACAATTTGCAAGAATTTTGGCTTTCACGCATGTAAATGATGGACAACACATCAAGGATGTGGCAGTCTACTCCATTTTGGGTAATTAAAATATAAAGGATGCACTTCATTGAATCCGAATATCTTGAGGCAAACTAAAGAACGGTACACAGGGGGTAGTTTCCTATGTTTCATGGAATTGGAAAACATGTGACATTGAAGACCAACATGGATACTTGAAGATCCATGACAGCCATAGCCTGAAAGGAACCAGATGTCAGAGAACGAGGATGATTATAGACCAAGACTGTTATGGAATTAGAGTCCTATTTTATTTAGATATCTAGGAAGTCTAGTGGAAGTTTGTTATATTTAATAGGCAGTTAAAAGCTAAATAGGTGTCATTAAAAGTAGTTCTCGAGTTCCTTTAATGTAGAAGGATGAACTCTATATATAGAAGGATGAGAAATGTAATAGGGGTTGGAAGTTTATGTAAAAACGCTCTGTTGACAAGCTTATGTAAAGACTCTGTTTGTTTTGATAATACAGTGAATGCTTTCAGCTGCTCAAGAATCATAGTGACTTCAATGTATGAATTCCTCTTGTTCTCTTTCATGTTGTTTACAGTTTGATGGATACTTGATTACTTAGAAATCACATGCTGTGTTCTAATTTCCTTCATGTACTCATATATTGTCCCTTTGTGTCTGCTGTACTTTATGTATATTGAATTCTGAATGCCTTGATTTCATTGCAAAGTCAATTCACTGTTAATGCTGAGTAACATATGACTCCATGAGCCCAATGGATGCTTGTTAATTTAGATTTTACCAGCCTCATTCCTATTTGCTTCATAGAAGAGTTAGCCATCTCAATCACAATTGCAAATCTTAAACCCTTTGAGAGAGCCCTCTCAGGCTAAGGAGGCTAAGCCTTAGCTAAAAGATTGGTCTGAAACAATTACTTGAAGTCTTCCTGGTCTGCAGCCTTCTAGGGCCTGATTTTGAGATAACAAACTGCTATTGCCTTTGTCAACTAAAAACTCTGCACCTCTATGCCCTCCAGTATCTGACTGCTCTAGCATCTGTCACTTTGATCTTTAATTGCATCAATCACACTGATTCCTCCTACTGCATCCATGTTGTTGCTGGTCATATCTCCCAGCACTGCATCGACACTGCACCTCCTCTAATCATGTTGCATCATGCTGCCTACTGCTACACTGCAACTCAGTTACTGAGAAGTAAGTAATTGATCTCCTAACTGACCTCCCTGTTGGGCTAGAAACACCCTCTGTTACCCAAGCTCCCTCTGCCACTGACAAGTGCTCCCTCTCTGACCTCTGTGCTGCTGCAAAAACTCCCTGCATCTCGCACTGTTGCACACCTCTTTGTGCCATCCTGCACTGGTGCAACACTCTTGTCCCTCTCGCATTGTTGCGGCCTGCTAACTCTGCATTGTCTTGGGACTCCTGCATTGTAGCTCTCTCTGTCGCTCCATCCGCATTTGCCTCTACCCACTCAACTAGTCCTACTACTCCTTGTCAGGGCTCCTGTAGCAAGGTCTAATCAAAGAGGTTGGGTACCTCAAGGATCCTGCCCCTATTTCAGCCTTCTTGGGACTATCACTTCACATCACACCACCTCTCACCTGGAGGTATGGCTGCATGTGATCCCTATGCCCACTTGGCTCGAAATGTCCCCCTACTGGAGGTCTCTACATGAGTGGATGCCTCCACTCGATCTCCTCTCGGCTTCTCCAGTTGTGGCTGCTCCACAACCTCCTAAAACCGCTTCACCAATTGTGGCTCCTCCACAATTGTCTGATACTTCTTTTGGTGCTGCATGTTGAGAGGTAATTTACTCTCCCTCTCAACCACCAAGTCTCTAACATTTTCCTTGCTCCTCAAGGCTGTGCATGCATCTTGAACCTCAAAAGCATACAAGTTCTTGGCTAGCACAACAATCTGTTTCATCTTTCCCTCTGTCACGAAATTTTCTGGAAAAAGAGTTGATTTTAAATCAACAATATCTCCCTCATCCGAATTCTAATTCCGCTGATTTTTTTTTTTTTTTCGCAAGGAATCCATATATACTATTTGTTTCTGAAAATTTTACACAAAATTTTCAGATCTACACTACAAACTCGCGGCCCAATTTTTTTTTTACTTCGAATTCTTTTCTTCGTATATTGTTCACAACTCCAATAAACTCAGTTCTAATACCATGTAGAAATTTCACTATAGATTAAATTGATTATGCAATGTACTAAAGAAAAATACTTAATATACTTCTACAACCAAAATTGTGGAAGATTAATTGATTTTGAGAAAGATAAAATAGAACACATATAACAGAGAAGAAGATTCAATCACACATGAAACACAAAAGAATACTCTGGGGAAAGCCTAAGCTAAAAACCCCGCTATCTGTATTATCATACAAGTGGAAATATCTCAGGATTACACAAAGCTTTAGCTCATCAAGCTATCTAGCTCTTAGTACAATCCCTCACTGCTGCTCATAGACAGAATAAACAACACATATGCCTTCCTTCAGTCCTCCAAGCCTCCTATTTCCTTGTGTAGTTTCTCCTGGGTCCTCCAGCTGCAACCTATGTGATTTTTACCTCACACACAACATTAACCTCTGAAATAACTGTGCAATCTTGAAGGAGTTTAATTCCTTCTACATGGATGAGTTTCATATATAGGAAAATTCCTCAAACTGATAGTACAATGTCCCTTCCTTTAATGTCAACTTGGTCTTTCTTTGAACTGACATGCATGAGTTATTTATGAGAGAATATTTAGCTATCTGGAGAACACTAGTTGCATGCGTGCATGCTAATACTGATTGAAATCACAATTATTTCCTCCAACTGTTTGGAACTAATTTAACTTGACTTAACTCAGTTAACTGAGCTAACTAATTACAACTCAAATACAACTCCTCCTTATCTCCTTAGCTAAGGGATAACTTCCTCAATCAAAGGGATAATTGTTGCATGTCTTCACAAAGACTTCATGTTTGATTTTCTCCAACTAATTAACTCAAGATGAATTAATTAATTATTTTTCAAATAGCTAGTCAGACTAAATTCAAATTTTAATTCTCAATTTTAATTGAGGGACTAATTAAAATTGGAATCTATCTTGAAATGCTATTTATAGCAATGCTATTTTTAGCATTTCTATTTTATCATTCCTTGTTTATATTTTCAATGCTGGTACTTGAAATGCTATTTATAGCATTTCTTGTTGTTATTTTCAACAGATGGCACACAATAGATTTACTAATCGATCATGACTATCTTGCCTTCATGGGGAAATAAAAGAAAAAGGAATATCAAACATAGGAAAGTTCACATTGCACAAAACAAAATACAGGAAAGGAGTAGGTTATATTCCAAAGGAGTGTTAACGACTTCAACATCAACGTAGGCGGTCTTGCCCCTTAGCTCGATGGAAAGATTGGGAAGAAATCCATGAGGTACAAAATGGTGTCCATTAAATTCCTGAAGAGTGGTATTAGACTTAGTGAGTGTTCGATAATCGAGAGCTTTCCGGCATGACATTGGCATAACACAGGTAGAGAAGCCTTCATCCACCAAAGTGTGATGAATATTTTTGTGAAAGATTCGTACATGAACATAGAAGGAAATTTGGTGGGAAATCGTATAATGAGGAGAATAATTATTAAAAGTAATGAGAATATACCTTGAGGGATCCACCCCCGAATTGTAAGCAGGGCTTTGCATTACTGAGGGCAACTCTACAAAACCTCCAAGGTAGACATGGCACAAGGAACTTGGGCTAAATCCTCGACAATATTATAGTGTTGGGTAGCCCATGTAGATGGATTGTGTGTAGACTTGTGAGCGACACCCTTAGGTGGGTGATAAATGAGTTGCACAAGATTCTATAGTATGAGAGGTCCAGTGTAAGAAGTATTCTGATAATGAGATCTAAGACAAATAATAAGGTATTACAGACTCATGTGCTTGGATGTGCCTATGTTATTTTATGCAATGGATCGATAAGATTACAAACTACACAGGAAATGAAGCAGTAAACACACATAATAGACAACACATAACACAACAAACTTAATGAGGAGTTTACCCAATACTCCCGGGCTACATCTCCTGGTCCAACCTTCAGTGTTGGCCTCTCTATTATGTCTTCAAGCAGAGTTTTACAACAGTATGAGCTCAATTTGAGACTCAATACACAATAGAGATAACAGTAAGAGTTTGCTTGAACCTCTCAAGCCTTCTCTTAGTGAACAAACTCTCTGAATCACTCTCTGTCTCTGTCTTAGCTCTGTCTCGGCACTGCCTGCAATACTGCTTGCTTCTGTTTGCTCACTGCCTGTGGCTTTAAAGCCAATCTGTGCTACGTGTTCGTTTCTCCTTCTCAGCTTACTGTATCCCTAGCCTCTATCCACTTGAATCCCTCTCCACCTTCTAGCGTTACACAATCATTGCATAACACATAAAGGGGAGGTGACCACCTATTCTACAATGTAAGAGTGCCTCGGGCCCTTGAAATCCTTTAGAATCCCAAACGCAGTCATTTTCTGCTAACACAGGAAAATGCATTCACGACTGTGAAATTTTGCCAAAACACAGTTCATTTTGGACTTCAAAAGTCCTTAAATATGGTCTATTCCGCTATCGGGAAAACTAGTGTCGATTCAGAGCTGCTAGTCCCACTAAGATGGGTAGCTATCTTAGAAACAAACAAACTAAAGTCACTGGTGTTTTCCTTTATGAGAAATAGACGAGAGAGAAGTAGAGAGTACCAACCTCAGTCTTTCGCTTGGCTCCTTGCTTGTTTCCTCTCCCCTTTGACAGATCTTTGCCACTCCTTCCTCACTTGTCCTGCTTCAAAAAACACCTGTAGAGTCAAAGCAGCATAATACCATCAAAGCATAGAGATCTATAACCATAAACAATATAGGATCATATATATATTAACCATACAAATGCATATATCAATACATGATTCAGAGATATACAAGAATATGGAGGAAAACTCAAATAGCTTTATTGATAGAAGTAGTAGAAGAGAGGATTACAACCCATCAATCTGATCCACCACTATCCTCCCAGCATGAAAGCCCTTCTTCTCCTCATGAAAATCTAGATCACCCAACACTATGATGTTCCACAGAGAAACCAACAACACTTCCTTACAAGATACAAAATTCCAGCCCCCAGATCTCTAGGATGAGGGATCCAAATATAGATGCTTGCAGGTGGGTGAGTCAACTTTTGGGTTTTTGATTAGTGTCATTTCTCTAATATTTCTTGGTTCCAATTGGATATTTCATGATCTCTTACTCATCCCTGGGCGAAGTCAGAAAGGCAAGTGTCAAATGGGTAGTTTCTAGAAGATTCTCTGGGTTTCCACCTAGCCAACTGCCTTTGCCATTTGTCTGCTCTCACTCATCGCACCCTACAGAAGGGATTTTCAGTATGCATCACACTTTCTGCATGTAGTAGGTGAGATGCATCACACCCTTACCACTGAGCAGTCTGTATGGTCCAGTTTTGACCAGTTTTGAGTAGTTTTTCAGGGAGAACTTCTAGGAGATGATGTAATCAACTGACCTTGTTCCTTTAGGGTATGAAACAACACTTTTAGGGGCTTAGAAGCCCTTGGTTTATGGACATATGAGATCAGGGTTGCAGTGCCCAAATATGTCTATAACAGGTTCATCCTCAATCGCTATTGCAAGTCGATTCGGCCCTACTCCAAGTTTTCCCTTTGTATTTTAGAAATACGTTAAAACTGCGAAAATGCATTAAAAATGGATTTTCTACAGATTTCAAATCTTATGAAATAATATTGATAAAACCGTAGGGTTCTGTTCATCAAATCGCACATATACATTTGTATAGGCCCTGCTCCATAATGTTTCTCTGATTGTGATATCGTGATGTGATTAGTCGCAATCACATATCGCTCATGCCCCGGGCCATTGCAAGTGCTCTCTGTAATCTCTGATAGCAATCCTGCGATGCAACGTGGGCCATCGATTTGCGCACTTGATCGATGGTCCTAGTTGATTCCACTAGTCCCCATCGCAAGTGTTATATAGTCTGTGCCGATATCCGCTAATTGCCACCGCTAATTGCAATTCGCTGATCAGATTTGGACGTTGATCGGCCAGATCTGATGGCGACTGTGCATTCACTGTTTCGCCTCCGATACTCTATTTTTTCACTATTTTTCACGTGTTTTTGGCCTCCCAATAATGTTTTTCTGCCAGTCTAAGGGTTCTTCATATATGATTATTTTGATCTTTGGCATGATTTTAAGAGGTTCCAATACTTAGAGAGTGTTCTTGGAACCATTTGGATAATGCCTTCCCAATGAAAATGCTTTTGGACCACCAAAAGTTGGTTTTCAAGCATCACTCAAGTGAGGATACAATTGCCTCACTTGCCCAATCTCTATCCATTTTGCACTGTTGGGTTTTGAACCTTTGAGCCCAATTCTTAGGTACTCAACATCCCCTCTGCGGGTAGTCCTTACCTTCCTGTCCAGAACTGTATCTTCCTGCAACTCATTGAGATATTCAGGAAACGGATCGTCAATGGAAGGCAATTGAATTTTCTCTTTGGGATCTTCAATTAATGAAGGTTCAAACAGTCTTAAATTTTCTACATTTCCCACTGAATAGATGTGCATGTAAGCTGGCAAATCAAGGCGGAAAGCATTCTCACCAATTTTCTCAAGTACCTTAAAAGGCCCATACCTTATTGGATTCAACCTTTTCCCTTCACCTTGCATTCTGTCCTTGCTAATATATAGCCAGACTTGATAACCAACTTGGAAGCTGTGCTCCACCTGATGTTTATCATGCCTTTCCTTGTATTCGGCTTGGCTCTTTTCCAGCAATTCCTGCACTGCCTGGTGAATTTCTTGGATCTGTTCAATGAATCTGGTTGCTTTGTCCACATCACTGTGTCCAACAACTGCTATGTATTTTTCAAAGAAAAAATCCAAGGGAGACCTTGGTATAAAACCAAAACAGGTCTCAAAAGGAGATCTCTATGTAGAAGAATGTTTAGCATAGTTGTAAGCATGTTGCACATAACATAAATGTTCATCCCAAAGCTTGGGATGCTTGCTACAATAACCCCTGAGCAACTGGATCACTGTCTTGTTGACTACCTCTATTTGGCCATCTGTTTGTGGATGAAAGGCTGTGCTCTTCTTTAGTCTAGTGTCCATCAATTCCCATAGACTTGACCAAAACTTCCCAAAAAATCGGGAGTGTTGATTAGATACTATGGAAGTGGGTAATCCAAAATGCACCCAGACATGCTGAAAGAACAATTTCATCGTTTGTTCAGTTGTAATCTGTTTGTTACAAGGTATTAAAATACACATTTTGCTGAACCTGTCCACAATAACATACAAATAGTCATGACCTTTTCTAGATTTTGGCAATTCCCCAACAAAATTCATGGAAACACTTTCCCAAGGACAAGAAGGAACTGGAAGTGGAGTGTACAAGCCTAGTTTTCTATTGTTGGGCTTGCTTTTAGCACACATGGTACACCCTCTTACATATCTAGAAACTTTTTCATGCATTTTTGGCCAATAACAATATCTTTGCAGCTGTGCAACTGTTTTTCTTACACCAAAATGACCTGATATCAAAGAAGTGTGTGCTTCCCTAATTATGTTAACTCTTTCAGTTTGTGGAATGCATAGCTTTCCCAAATGATACAAGAGTTGGTCCTTAACATAGTAATCCAATTCTTTTACCTTTTTTCCATTACTTAAAGCTGTATATACATCTTTAAAGTCTATAACTTGAGCATATTGTTCAATGTAGCTTTCATGGATTACTGAGTTATGATTAAGTATAGTAGATGCATTTATAATTTGTTTGGACAACATATCTGCAACTTTATTGTGTATGCCCTTTTTATATCTGATGACTAAATGAAACTGTTATAGGAAACCCATCCACCTATAGTGTCTTGATTGTTGCAGTTTAGTTTGTGAGTGCAAATACTGAAGTGGCTGATGATCATTATGTATAATTGTTTCTTTCCCCATTAAGTAATGTTTCCACTTTTTCACACTCTGGACTAATGCATACAATTCTTTATCATATGTAGGATAATTAATTACTCTAGAATTAAAAGGTCTCTGAATGGTAGCATATGGGTTTACCTTGTTGCATCAACACTGCTCCCATGGCATAGTCACTAGCATCTGTTTCAATCTCAAATGGTTGTTGAAGATTTGGCAATGCTAGTATTGGTGCTGTACTAATTTTTTCTTTCAAGGTGTCGAAGGCTTTTTGCTATTTTCCTCCCCACTGAAACACCTTGTTTAATCCTGTTAAAGCATGTAAGGGAGCTACAATTAAGGAAAAGTTAGTAATAAACCTTCTCCAATATTGTGCTGCTCCTAGGAAGCTTCTAACTTTTGTAGCAGACTTGGGTTTAGGCCAGTTTACAATGACTGCAACCTTAGAGGGATCTATGTTCAATTCACCACCCCCTACAATATGACCCAAATAATTCAAAGATGTTTTGCCAAATTCACATTTTGATAACTTGACATAGATATTTTCTTTTTTCAAAACATCTAGAGTCTGCTTTACATGCTTCAAATGTTCTTCCCATGTTTTACTGAAAACAAGAATGTCATCTAGATATACAATTACAAAATCATCAATAAAAGGCCTGAGTATATCATTCATAACTCTCATAAAGTGGCAGGAGCATTAGTTAAGCCAAAAGGCATAACTAGCCATTCATACAGCCCTTGCTTTGTTTTGAAAGCAATCTTCCATGCATCTTGCTCTGCTACTCTAACTTGATGGTAACCACTATGCAAGTCCAACTTGGAAAAGTAAACAACTTCCTTCAACTGATCCAATAGATCATCAATACGAGGAAGGGGATACTAATTCTTGATCGTTATTTTATTCAGTGCTCGGTAATCAATGCACATCCTCCATGAACCATCTTTCTTCCTTACCAACATGATTAGAGATTTGCATGGTGATTTGCTTGGTCTTATGAACCCTTTCTCGAGCAGCTCTTGGACCTGCTTCTTGATCTCTGCATTATCTAAAGCGGATAACCTGTACATTCCGATGTTAGGTAATGGAGCATTTTGCTACAAATTAATATCATATACAATTTCCCTTTTGGATGGCAGACCTTTAGGTTCTTGAAATAAGATATCATATTATGAATCATCTTTTTCTAAATCAGCTTGTTGTTTAGCATCACAACTTTCAAATACATTGGTTTTATTGGGTTTCTTTTCCTTTACAACCATCAGTAAAAATTGCTTGCATGAATTTACAATTCTTTTCATCCGCCCTGAGTTTGTGAGAGTATAATTATTCTTGAGTTTATGAGCTCTTACAATATATTCGATCCCATGTTTAACGAGTTGATACCTATTTTCAGCTCTATAGAAAATGGATTTTCTATCATACGAGGACTTCCTAAAACAATTCCACATATATCCAAGGGAATGATATCTAACTCAACCTCATCTACAAATGTTGATCCAAAAGAAAACCTAATTTTACATTGTCTAGTCACTTGTAGCTTTTCTTTATCACATACCCAACCTAATGGACATGGCTTCTTGTGAGTTGTGGTTAGTAATCCCCGCTTCTTTACAATTGCTTCAAAAATTAAGTTTACTTGTGAGCCACTATCAAATAAAGTATCAATCTTTTGATGCTTGGAATTAACTCTAATATGAAAAGCTCATGTCTTTTCCTCTCATTTTCTTCACTATTAACAGTTTGTGTAGAATTACTAGTAGATGCTTCAGAATTTTTACCTTTTATACTTGTGGCTGCAATTGTTGTTTCATCGCCTGATTCTGACCCCAAATCTTTCTGTATAGTAGCAACAGTCTTCTTCTTCTTTCCATCGAACTTCTTGGGTTTCAGCTTTGGATGCAAAGACCAGCAATGTTCATCATCATGTCCATCCTTATTGTAGTGAGTGCATGAAGGTTTGGGCTTTTGTACAACATTTGCCTTCCTCTCTTTCCATTTCTGCTTCCTCTTTTCCTTGTTCTTGCTTGCAGTGGGTTTTGATGATCCCCTAATCCCTGGGTTCACATTCTTGCCTCTAACCTCTAGATGGTTAGCCTGAATAGATACCTCATCTATGCTAGTAGGGGTAAACATGAGAATGGTGTGCCTCAAATAGCTGTGTAGACCACCTATATATTTCAGAAAATTTTCAGGTGAGTCTAAAGAAATGCCTAGAATCAAAGCTCTTTTTCTAAATTCTTGGGTGTAGCTTTGTACACTTTGCCCTTTTAATTGGCGAAGAGTTTGCCAACTCATCATCGCTTGCTGCATATAAGCTAGTGGATAGAATTGTTTTTTAATTGCAGAAACAAATTCACTCCAGACAAAAAGAATTTTACCATGATTCTTCAAGTCATCTTGTGTCCTTCCTTCCCACCATACCAAGGTAGTTCCTCCAAGGCATAGGCTGGCCAGTTGAATTTTATTCCTGTTTGAATCAATGCTCTACACCCCGCAATACACATCAATCTGTCTAATCCAGTTATCTAGCTTCTCTGCATTTAACTCTCCATCATATATTGGAAAATCAAATTTAACATCTAATTTAATCAAAGATGTTTTCTTCTTTTTATTTTCAGGGCTATTAGGAGGTGTGGATAGAGGAGCCTCTTTTCCTTTCCCTTTTCCTTCAGAATGAGCATCTAGAAGAGATTCTTCTATTCCTTTGTCTTGTTTAGAGGTTGAAGAATCTTCACTTCGACCTTTCTTAAATTCTCGATACATTTCTTCTACCATGGCTCTCATGGTCATGAAACTGTCCATGAACTGAGAGTCTGATTCCAAGGGATTTTCTTCTGC
>APFE031378742.1:175855-186583 GCA_000404065.3 Pinus taeda
ATTTTTATTAAAAATTTCATTATAAAAAAATATTGCAAAGAAAAACAAAAAACACATGTTTAGAAAACCCTTAAAAAATAAACATCTTAGGACTAAAAACAAGAAAAATAATAATACAACTTGAAAAATGGTTAAATAATCAACATTTAAAAATAATGTGCATACTTAGGACATTAGAAAATTTAAAGTGTCAAAAATATGTCCTAAAAAATTGTTGATGTTTTTCAAAATCCGCATGAAAATCACCAACATTAAAAAAAATCATCCATACTTAATACATTACAAAATTTAAAGTGTGAAAAACAAGCCCTTTAAAAAAATAGGTTGATGTTGCATTAGCACTTTTCAAAATCAACATAAAACTCACTAACATTTAAAAAAAAATATCCATACTTTATACATAAGAAAATTGAAGTGTCAAAAATATACTCCAAAAAAAATGTGTATTCTAAATTAACACTTTTTTAAATAAGATAATTTTTTTGCTACTTAAAAAAGACTAGTAATTGGTAAAGTTCTCATTTGATCGATAACTATTTTGTCAGTTAGTAGAAGGGTGAGGAGCATTAGAAAATACGTCATAAAGTGTGACCAACTAAGAGTAAATCAAATCTAGTTGCTGAGTAGCCAAAATATCTTTTTCCTTCGTTACACCGAACATAGAAACATCCTTGGCTATGGGAGGTAACAATGATAAAATGAACCATTTATGAAGAATCTCGTCAGGGAGCTTGGTTTGAACTAACCTCTTAGATCTTCGCCACTCGTGAATATGATCAAATATTATAGTGAAGTTGTCTTGCTTAAAGTTGGACAAGAGGTCATTGATGTCATCTCGTAGGTAGTTGGAAATGGGTCAAAAATGTCTGGGGCAAGGAAGAAAAGTCACTGAAAGATGCAATATCAAGTTCAATGTACCATTTAGTAGCATCTCTAGTCAAGGTTTGCTGGAATAGACACAATTCCAAAGATGAGTTCCAAAGATGGTAGATTGTGATATGTGTTGATGGGTTTTCTCTAGGTTTTTGTTCAAAATTAGGGATATCAGATGGCAACTTTGCAATCATGGGTGGCCACCAAGGATCATGATGGATGGAGTCATTCATCAGCTTAGCTAAATTTGAAAGATCAGGAGAAGATAGAAAATGAGTATGTAGTTGACTAAATGGGTCATAGGAGAAAGAGCCCCTTGACCAACCATGATGTCTGCCTATACCCTAGTTTTGAGTAATAATCTATGTACCATGGTTATAATTCATCCTAGTAAATAGAGGATATAGGCCGACATGAATAGTGTAAGGAGTTTTCTTCCTAGGGTAAGTGCCCCAGAGAGAAAAGGACCCACGAGAGCATCAATACTAGTGATGTTGTACCTAATAGGAAAAGAAGGACCTCCATGCGCAGAAGCACCAATATAGGAAGGATAATTCATAGGAATCGTGGCGTTAATGATATTTCCCCAAGGTAAACGAGCCCCTCCAGGAAAAGTACTAGAGGAAAACATTACTCTAAACAATGAACTATATTAGGCCCGGGAAACACTTGAAGCAAGGTTTCCCTCACGATAGTTAGGAGCTATAGATGATCCTCCCCACACATTACTCGCAGTCATTATGCCCATACTAGGAACATGGACAACAGGCTGTGAAAAACTAAGCGTAAATATCCCTAATCCTATAGGCTAGATAGATGTTTCACCCATGGATGGAATAGATGAAAGAATGGGCATAGAGACATTAGGGAAACCTATGGGAGTGACAAAAGAGATCAGTGGTATGCCCCAAAAGGACGTGAAAGCTATCAAAGGAGGGATTAATCTGACCATGCTTAGTGGTGGCAATGATGTTATAATAATAGAAACTGTAGATGCAAAGAGTAAAGGAGAATTGATATCCTCCATAGGTAGTGAAAGAAAAGGAGTATAGATGTAGGCAGTTGTTGAGTTGTCTGGATTCATCCACAATAACTCTAGTCTCGATGGGTCAATCAAAGGTGGATTAACAGGGGAGACAAATCATCTGCAAGTGTCTCAATAAATATCAAGTCACTACCAAGAGGATCAAGAATATATTCCACAACTAGAGGTTGGTCTGGGTCTTCAGTACCAACAGGGACCTGTTGTAGTCACAATGTCCCCTTAAAATTTTCAAATTTAAGGAGTTCTTCCAAATAATTTTGACAACGTACTTTTAATAGCTCTAATTGCCTTCTTCTTTAATGATTCTCTTTTGCAAAATCTTTTAGTCAAGAGAATCTATTTGTCTCTTTGGTTTATTGCGATTGTGACCAGTTTACTTGACTTACCTCACATGTCTACTTATGGAAAGTTACGACCGATTAAATATGATAACGCTTCACATAATCCTATAAAAAAAAATTGCACGAAATTTCCAAAACTCCCTATTGCAAGTTGTGATGGAATGTCCATAACCATCTATAAAATATATATTTTGAATATTTATTATAATTTTTATTAAATTATTATTATAATTTAATAATATTTATGTAATATAACATTATAAACATATGTATATATCATTAAATTAATGATTCTATTAAAAAACCATATTTTATATTAGTATAATATACATTCTATAATATAAATAAAATTGAAATAAAAATATATATATATTATAGATATATAATATATATAATATATATATTATAATATATATAAATATATATAATATTATATTAATTGACTACCACATTTAATATCCATCATAATATTTATGCATATGATAAATTGTTAGGATATGTATATGTATAAAAAAACTTACATATCATAGCTAAATGTTCAAACACTGAAAGAAAAATTAACATTCAAAATTGTAAAGACTGTCATTCCTAGAGACAATATTTAGGTTGATGGGAGACCAGTGCCTAGGACATCCGAATTAATGTTGTCAAATTTGTCTTAAGGACTTGTAGCACCATAGTTTCTTGCATGTAATTCAAATAAAATTGATTCATAACCATTCGTAAAGATACAATGTGTAAACCCTCATATACACAATAACATACAACAATATAACCATCAATCGATGGTGGCCAATCCAGATTGAGAACTTGTAGCGAATCAGTTGTTGAGACATATATAATTGCAGAAGAAAGTAGATAAGAAATACATTATACAAAGCTTAAACCTTAAGAATTCCATACATATGGATTTAGAGAGAAGCGAGAGAAAGGAAATGTTTGTGGAATGCTAAGATACATGGAACGATTTAAAGAATTAATTTCCATACTCATACATGTATTTTCCATCAATAACTTGATTTAAATGAATCTGCGTCTTATGAGAAATATATATGGCAGCTACGTAACATGTAATCTGAGAAGAATATTCAACATATATGAATAACACAAAGAGAGATGAACATACTACAATCTAATAAGTTGGAATTACCAAAAATATCGCATTAATATTCTCAGAAACACATATACATGAGATTCATAAAATTGTCTTCATGAAACCAGAAAAGAGTCCTTTCCAAGAGTTCTTTCCAAAAATTCTAAGCCCTGCTTTCCTCTTTCAAAATGGTTCATATAGGTCTTCTGTGAAGGAGAGAGGTTGTTACAGAATATCCTTTCTTGATTTAGTTCATGATGAATAAGCAGCTCAAAACCTCAACGTGTTTGACTACACAACTGTAATTAATCGAAATGTAGCCATTTACCAGAATAAAATAAAACATAAAATGTGAATAACATAAAAAATGCAAATAAAATGTTAAGATTGACCTGATTAAATAGATTCTTCAAGGACGATGGGACAAATCAACAGGTTGTGGAGTGCATTGTGCCTAAGGATTGACGACTCAGATAACTAGTGGATTAACAAACTATTCGCATCACTGTCATAGTGGTAGAGGTGGGGGAGGAGTCAACATGAACTGTTGATATTTGATCTTTAAATCAATTATACCAGAATAATCCAACCTGCAATGAAAGAGACTTCTAACCATCCCAAGTAATTGGAATTCCATCTTCAGGATGTTCAGTATTGTTTTACCTTTGAGAGTGGTGGTCTTCTCATGGAACAAACTTGCCTTACTTTTAGCTTCCACCAACCTCTAATTGTATTGTTCCTGAGAAAGAAAATCCCCATGAAGCCCCCAACAGTTAGGCAATCTGGCTTACAATACTCTGTCAAATTCAGCATTGAACGAGATCACTTCCTTTTGCACCACCCTGAGGCATTGTTCAACTATAACACTGGCATCTTCTTTCAAAACAAATTCTGATATCTCCATTACAACACTGACCCTATCTGCCACATTGAGGGGTATTCACTCCTCAGTTGGCCTCTCGTTCACAACAAGAATGAATTTCTTGGAAATTTGGGAATTATTTTCGCCTTCCTCTTTAGCATTCATGATGGACTGCGCATAATCCCTGCTTGCCACTTTTTTCTCATGTATTAATCTCACATGTTCCCAAATGAGATTCATTTCCTCGATGATCTCATCCCATACTAGTTGTCTGGCTTCTAGAATAGACATATTCCCCTTCAAATTTGTCTGAAGCTGGTTATCTCTTGTGTTGCAGATTACAGGTTCTTGTTGGCAAGTTCAACATTTGTTACTGTGATCTACAATTGTTTTTCTTGCGGAGCCAATATTGCATTTTCCAAATCTAAATCCCTTTTTACCTTCTTCAAATCACTTTCTAAGAGTTGTACCTTAGTTAAGGCTTTGGTGAGTTGCTTGTCAGGTTCTATGGATCCTTAGGCACTGCCACCATGCACACATGAGCGTTAATCTTTTCTTGAAGTTCTGCTATTGTTTGTTGTAGTTTAGCCACTATCTGTCAAAGAACCAGTACCTCATCACTTTTGTCCACCAACTCTTTCATGAATTTTTCCTTTTCCATCTCGACCTGAGCCAACTGTTTAGACTGAATGTGTTCACTGCCCGACATCTTTAACCTGTGTCTTAATCCCTATATCTCTTTTTGAGATTGTTGAAGAATAGTTTCTACTGTTGTCTTGTCTTCTGGGTTAACCCCCAGCTTTATTATCAACTCCTTGTAGCTTTCCTTAAGAAGATATAAAGCTCTGGAATTGGTTTTCTCCATTTTCACCTTATTTAAGACCTTTTTTAATAATGTCTCAGCTTTGCTAATGGTCATGACGATTTTGCCAAGATTATTGTACAACATCTCCCCCGCTTGCTTATGAAGGTTTATTTTATCTGGTAAAGTGGCACTTGCTATGTTCAAAGAGACATCTAAGCTTTTAAACTGAGGCCCTTAATGTAATGACTGAGTTGTTGGGTGTTGTAATGAAGTGCTCATATGATCACGTTACAGGTCCATAGCAACCAACAACTGTGTTTAGTGAGATGTTGATTCAGAAGACATTATTTGTTGCATTCTTTCCCTGATTTTTTTTTTCTCCTCAATGGCCTTTCCAACAGGTCAGCTAGATCCAATGGCAGCTATACTACCCTCAGGGTTTGGGATGATCACTTATTTAGTGGATGGAGTTGTAACTGGAGGTGGATCCTCAAAAGTAATCTGAAAATTAGGATGATTTGGTTTTGTTTCCACTAGTTGTATTACAAAATATTCTTCTTTTTCTGAGCCTTGACTCCTAGCCTTCTTATTTATATGAGATTCTTCCATCTCAGTATCCCCATCTTGGTCAATGGTCCTCTTTGACGGTCTGCCCATAATTTTTGGGGATCTGGTCTCCATTTATGCATTAAGAGGCCATGAATCAAAATTATGTTTCCATTAAATTTCAGGCTTGGGCTAATGTATGTAAGTTGATGCTTCTATCTTCTCTCTCCTTCAGGAAATGATGCCTCGGGGATCATAGTTCTAAGTGTATTTTTTTTCAAAATCCATGGTTTCAAGTAAAGCATCATCTATTCTAAAAACTTGTCTTGTGTTCACCACAAAACGACCCACGAGCTGTCCCATTTTAAAAATGTAACCTTTCTTTGCATGAACGAAGTGAATTAGGTCTACAATAAGGATATGTTGAATGAATTCAAGGGAAAATATTCTCATAGGTATGAACACCAGAAAACAATAGGGACAAATCTCGCAACCTTAAACTATAAGCTCTTTGTAATCCTCATAGAGATTCCAATCTCCTACCATATCCTCTTTGCTAAATTGGAGGATATCTTTTTGCTGAGAGAAGATTCTGGGGGGTTGAGGCCCCATGGATAATCTTGTAGGCAATGGCCATGAAGGTTGAAATGAATTGAGATTACCCACCAAGGCTAGGTCTTCTTCTCACAAATATATTCTAGTTGGTTATGGAATTCCATTGCTTTTTAGGAGACATTACATTAAGGCCCAAACATTTGAATTCTTCGATGTGGGTATACATAAAAAAGTAGAATAGAAGGGAGCAGTAGTGGAAGTAAGAAGAGGTGGGGAAGTATGAAGCTGGAAGCATATGGTCGTAGATATATAGAGCATAATATATAGCCTTCTTGATCCGCTATTCGCCCCGACCCCACGGTTCTTCGGTAGATCCGGTCGCACGACGTTGGATCGATTTGATTCGAATTGGTTAATAGTTCTCAGTGCGACATGAACTTTGCAACCTTCTTTTGTGACTTCCATCGAATAGCAGATTTACTTCTAATTTTTTTGCATATCTTATTTGTGGGCGTGAGCGAGTGGGAAAGAGAAAAAAGATCCTAAGTGATATTGGGTGGAGGGCGTAGCTACCTCTAAGAGTCCCTCCAGGTCCTCCTCATTTCACATTGTTCCATAGTCACAACCCCCTTGTTCGGGTACATCCGCCTCCCCCCAAACTGTACTTGCAAGTTTCCCCGCAAAAAATCTCTCCGATGCCTACCACCATTGACACTCGGCAGTCTACTTTATCCAGTAAGGTGGTTCCCCCCTCTCTCAAGCAGGTCAAGACCGTAAGACGTTACATGGATCGAAGTCCCTAAGAAATCTATATTGACTCGTATGATTTCGTTGACTTAGTTTCGCAAAAGATCAAGGAGATAAGTACTTGTCATATGTGAGGAGAGGAAGAATGGCTCGACCAGCGGGCCGCCATCATGCCCCCATTTCAGTCTCGACCAACGGGCTGCCATCAAGCCCCCATTTCAGTCTCGACTATTAAGGTCGCCATCATGCCCCCATTTCAGTCTCGACCAACGCGGGCATACAACTAGGTTGTTTCATTTTATGTAGACATGACAGGATGGACTTATTGATCGTGTGGGAGTTGTCTTCCCCAAGTAAACATTCTATTGCAGACATAATTGGTCGAACATAATCTCTCAAAAGGGTAATTGGGAATAACCCATCAAGGGGTAGGGATTCGACTCCCAGGGAAAGGGTTTGGTCCAAGAAGGATTTCTCCTCATGAAGAGGAAGAGTAGTGAAGTGGTGAGCTAGAGTAACATTGGTAAATGGCTGCATTACAAGAGAGGAAGGGAAAATTAGGGCTTTCTGAATCAAATCAAGGGTTATCTCTAGTATTTTGGTTCCTGAAGGGGAGACAAAGTAATTCTTTTCATCTAGGTATGTTGCAATGAGCCATGATATAAATTATGGAAAGTGATGGACTAAGGATGTGATTTGGAATTATAAGTCAGATTCGACAACTCGAAAGGCATCTTCTCCCGTCAAATGGTCGATAAATAAGTCAAAGAAAAGGTCAAAAAGATGATGAGATGAGGTTGAGTCTGCAATTTGGCTTTCGGAATTCATTAGGGGCTCGAGGTTAGAAGAAGAACTAACTTCACAGGTTTTAGGGGTTTCGGGTGCCGTTGTTTCATTTTACTAAGCAAACAAAATACAAAACATAGGTGCTTGAGTGACGAGTTACCTGGAGCCCGTAGGAGAAACTGAAAGCCATGTTGGGAGGAGGTCCTTAGGTGGTCGAGGTACCTTGAGCATGAGGTCTTGTGTGAATGACCAAACTGAGATATTCTTACTGGGAAACTATAGAGTATTTGTCAGGAAAAGGAAATTTATGGACAAGGAAATTTATAGTAAGGAGAGGATGTGCAACAAAGTGATGATGTCAATGGTAAGAGGATGGGGACATGGCGACTGAGGATTGGTTTGGAAAGGAGAAGCAGAGAAAGAAAGCTAGGGGATTATAAAACACTTGTACATTTAGCGCTATGAACATTGGTCACGAGGGGCCAATGGATTTATGTTACTGGGAATAGTGTCCACTCGGATGCTTCTATTCCCACTAAGATGGGTGGCTATCTTAGAAACAAACAAGTAAAGTCTACTTTCATTTTATTTTATAAAAATAGACAAGAGGAGAACCAAGAAGACCAACCTTAGTCTTGCGCTTCATTTCCTCTCCTTCTTGATAGAGCTTCTCCGCTTCTTCTTCGTCTGCCCAGCTTCAAAAATAACCTGTGGAGTCACAGCAACATACTACCATCGAAGAAACAAAGATCTATATTCATAAATAACACAAGACCAGATGTGTGTTAACCATATAAATGCATATATAAACAAGTACACAAGAATATGGAATAAAACTAGAATAGCTTTATTAAGATGAAAAGTAGCAAGAGGATTACAACCATATGTTGTGACCCAACATCATCCTCTAGCTAGGAATCCCTTCTTAACCTCAAGCAAATCTTAGATCACCCAACACTATGAATGTACACCAGAAAACCAACAACACTTCTCTATAAGACACAAAATTCCAGCCTCAAGATCTCTGTGATGAGGGATCCATATATAGATGATTACAAAGAGGTGAGTCATCTTCTGGGATCTTGATTAACGTCTTCTCTCTGATAGTTCCTACTTCCACTTGGAGAATGATGATCTCTTTCTCATCCCTGGTCGAAAAGGGAGAGGCAAGTGTCAGAGGGGAAGCTTCTTAAAGATTCCACAATCTTCCACCTCGCATTTTTGTCCCTGCCATTTGTCCATTCCCGACCATCGCACCCTACAGAGGAGCAATTCAATATGCATCAGACCTTGTACACTGGGAAGGTGATATGCATCTCACCCTCTGCACTGAGCTTTCAGTATGGTCTAGTTTTGACCATTTATGAGCAGTTTCCAGTGGAGAACTTCTGGGAGATGATGTAATCAGCTGACCTTGTTCCTTTAGGCAGCGAAGCAACACTTTTAGGGACTTAGGATCCCTCAGTTTATGGACATTTATGATTGGGGTTGAAGTTCCCAAAAATGTCTATAACAATTTCCCTCTAAAGCATGAGATCGTTATTCTTTCTGATGTCGGGTGAAATGCTTTAATATGAGGATCCGAAGTTTTTCCGAGCTGGGAGGCGACCTGTAATAAGATACAATACAATACATTATTTTGTCAACATTTTTTCATGATCTAGCTGAGGCAGGCATTCCCATGCTCAGCTTTATAAATTCATTTTCATGTACATAGGATAGACAACCATCTGTGTGACAGAATGATGATATGGACACATCATCCTTTGATTTGGATGATCATCTGTTCGGAAATGATGTACACTTGATGTCTTTATATTCTTGAATATATCGCAGCCCGGATGGATGAAACTAGATTTGGGGTCTTCAAAATGCGTTCAATCTTCACTCGGAGTACAAGTCGATCCATGTGAAAAATTGTTCTGGAGTTAAACATCGAAAGACATCGCCTGATTACCAGCCAAGGATGTAAGCTGTTAACAAGTGCAAGAGGAATCACCAATAATGACAATGACCCTCAAGGTACTACAGTACAATTCACTTGGTGTGAAAAAGGACTTGGCGTCGAACACCACGTAAAATCTCTCGGTCGAAGGCCATTGATGTAAACCTGTCGCCGAAAGTGAGAAACTTGGCATTGAGGCATACAAGCTTCAAAGTACTGAAAGGGTTGTCCCTAGGTCAACTTCTTGGATAATGAGCTGATGTTGACAAGAAGCGACCCATCGCAGGAGGGCCTTAATGAATCCCACATCAACGACATGGAATAGAGCAAATGATTTTGGAGGTGAAAACAAACTGACGATATAGAGTTCAGGGTGGCGGTCATGAAGGAATGAAGCATGAATGTATTGCAGTGGGTGAGACATAGGTGAATTGTCTAAATGACCTCTCTTGAACATATTGGCAACACTGACGATGGATTGGTAGCGTTAACCCCAAAGATGGATGGTGTGATGGACCAATGGTGATGACGAGTGAAAGGAAAAACCCAACTCGGCATGGATGCAGAAGGAAAGTGTCATGTTCAAGAGCGACTTTCTACCAATAAAGTTTATTCAAGTTTTTTTCCCAATTTTCCCCAGTCATTGCTGACCAATACCTCTTTATTTTTTTTAAGATTGAGGAGGATAACATATTCTTGTTCTATAATCCACCCTTCGGGCGAACCTGTCGCTATATTTTAGCGAGCCTAGCGACAGTGAAACTCGTTCTCGTCCATTTGGACGAGTTTGTCACTATTCGGTTTTAACGAGTTTAATGACAAAGATAGCTTAGTCTCTTTCAATTTTAGAGAGTCTGAAAGAAATAGAAAGGAGACTCCAACGATTATTTTTCGTCATCTAATCCATTAAGTCCGAAAAAGTCCCTTAGGTCCAAAAAGATTAAAATCTAGAGGAGGGATAGCACTTCTGATGACTTTAACGAGCCGGAGAGGCCAATCACTTGGCAATCATTTCATATTTTACGAGTCAGGTGAAAAGAGCTTAAAGAAGACTCATTTTCGAGGAACGAGTGATGGTTTTGGGTAGCAGCTGATTCCAGGTAAGATTTGGAATTTTCCAATCATGGCAG
>APFE031378742.1:191815-224904 GCA_000404065.3 Pinus taeda
CAAATGATCATCAAGTACATATAAATTACAGTCAGCTGCAGTAACCAGATCAAAATAACAGAACTGGACCCAGAACACCTTATCAACAGAAAAATTCAGTCAACAGAAGATCTTAAGTCAGATACGTAGTTTTCCTTTCACTGGCCTGCGTCGCTATGCACTTCACCCTCTGCTTCTCTGCGTATACCCACAGATCTCCTTCTGCTGCACTGCGTGACCACGCACTGCTTCTTCTACTACGCTACGTACAGTACGCACCCAAATACACTATCGCGCCGCGTACTGTTTCTGTGCGTACGCACCTGAACCACCGTCGCTTTGCGTACCCACGCACTGCTCCTTCGTCGCCTTTGCCTACCCACGCACTGTGCCTTTGTCGCCCCTGCGTACCCATGCACTTATCCTTATTCTGCTCTGCGTACCTACGCAGAGGCACCGTTAAACACCTACGTACATCAGATTAGGGCTGAATTTACAGATCACCAGTGAGCTACAGTTAGACAGATGCCCAGATCTGATCAAGCGCTCGGGAGATCACCCTTTACAGATTCGCCTTCCACTTCACTTTCATATAGATCAAGCTTTTTGAAACAATAACCCCAAATATTTCAGATCTTAAGATATTCAACCCAAAAGCATACTAAGCCAAATGATCTCCTTTGCTTTATATAGGCAAGCTCTTCCTCAAATCAAGGATCATGGGGCTCAATAATAATAATAAAATAAAACAATACCACGGGCCAAAACCATAATAACACAATATCGTCGGCTAAATACCAAGGGTTAAACATAAGGAACCCCACGTGTGCGCACTTTATTGCCTTGAAGTGTGTGCACTGGGGGTACGCACCTCATGAATGGGTAACCTGCGTGTCTGGACGCGGTCCCTGCACAGCATACCTGCGGGTACGCATCTTCTAAACTGTTCTCCTACGAACTTCTTAATTTTCATCATATTGAGGGCCCTTGCCATGGGTGTTGCCATCAAGTACAACATCTGTAACTATACCAGAACCATAATGCCAACAACTTGATCTGGAATTTATCTACGACAAACAATTAAAGGTATTACAGACTCATTTTCATGGATGTGCCTTGTTACTTATGCAACGGATCGATAAGATTGCTAGAATACATAGACACTGAGGCAATCAGAGATAACATAACAGTCAAACATGTAAGAAAAACAAGTTTAATAAGGAGTTCACCCGATGTTGTCGGGCTACGTCTCCTGTTCCATCCTTTCAGTGGTGGCCTCTCTATTATCTTTTCAAGCATAGTTTTTACAACAGTGAGCTCAATTCGAGACTCACTAAACAAAATGAAGTCAATAGGAATGGATTACACAGACTCTCCTTACTGAAACTCGACCTCAGAGGGTCACAGTAGTATGACAGGCCTATGCTGAGGAGTTTACTTGAACCTCTCAAGCCTTCAATGGATTACATAGACTCTCTGACTCTCTTTGGCTCTGTCTAGCTCGATGCTGCCTTCAGGGCAGTGCAACTTCTACTGCCTATTCTCTGTTATTAGCTTTCTGCATCTCTTCGTTGTCTGCCTTTGTGTTCTCCCTCTGTCAGTTCATGGATTTAAAGCTAATCTATTCTTTGACTGCTTGTTTCTGCTTCCCGACCTTCTGGTTTCCCTTCCTCTGTCCATTCCAATTCCTCTTCTCTCCATCATCATTACTGGGTAACGCCTCACAGGGAGGTGGCCACCATGGAAAATTTTAGGGGCTAATGTTCGCCCAGTGGGCTAATTTTCCATGATTTTTCCAAAAAACGATTCGCCAATTTCCAATTTTTATAAAAGATGATTCGCCCAAATTTTAGAATATAAAATTATTTTACCTTAAAAATCGCCAACATTATATAGTGGCTATATGATAAATCATTATAAATTTGAATAATTTTACAAATATATCATTGAAAAATTTATATTTTTGCATATTAGGGATTAGTGAGATTCGCCAATGTTTCTAAACTTCAAGAAAATTTTTCATCCTTAAAATTTTCCTTGGTGGCCACTTGTTTGCTAACGAACTGGGTGTCAGATTCACTGAATCATATTCAAATGGTCGTTTAATCTGTTTGCTTCAAGATCACCCACGAATTATGAATCGCTTACCAACTCATCATCCACGTCAGACTTCAAATCCCCTGTCATCTTGCTTTTTGACCTATCAAATCCGGTTAGTGATCAGAACGTATCTCCGTCGTCGATCTGGACCCCCGAGATCCTACAGTCGTCATTCATATCAGCCGGACAAGTCGCACGATGTTTACCCATCCAATGCAGGCGGTTTTCTCTCTCATCCACCGGACGCGTGTTGCTTGATGTGTGGAATCGAGCGGGACCCGGTCAAAACTGCTTCCCGCCTCGAAGCCTTCCGATATCCTGTCAGTTTGGGGAATCCCGCTCTACGGAACCGAAACAGTTACTTTTCCAAATTTTATAGCGATTTCGGGTTTGGGCACTTCAGGGCTATCCTTCACTGAGGGGGACACTAACCACCTATCAAAATCCACCTCTGTTTCCCGAATTAGCCTTCGGTTTTGCTAGTTTTGTGCCATTGTGCTTTACCATGGGCCAACGGTCTGCACACTTGACCGAGGGTCCTCGTTGCTCCGATCTGGCCACAACTGCAATTGTTATGAGGATTCCTTCTGATAGCTTTGATCTTTTCTAAGACTTGAATCTTTTAGCATAATTTGAAACAGTCATGAAAACGTAGAGAGTTTCTAGTATCCAATTCGGATCACTACGCTACAATTGTCTCCTATTTAGCTATGAATGGCAAACTAGAAAAAAATGACACCTATGGGGCGATTGCAGGGAATCACTATGGATATTGAGGGTGAAAGCGCATTAGCAAACTTTGAAGTAATAGAGATTATTGATGACAAAAATCCCTACCCTGCGCTCTTAGGAATTGTTTGATCCACTGACATGAACAAGGTGATTAATCTGAAGAAGCGCAAGATGAGTTTTGAGAAGTCTCTTCACGTAGTTATACCCTTGGACCTTGCTAAAGGATCGCACTATACAGAGCCGGTGCGCGACTATGAAAGTGACGATGATTTGGATTGTATCTACAAAATAACTGCGTGAGTAAGATTGGGTAAATCCCACCACGGATGGACAGATCTCATGGGAGCGTGAAAGCTCCTGTACTTCACATCCAGATGAGGAGATAGAATGATGGCAAAACCGGTTACACAAGGTAACCACGCTAAACTGTAATATGATGACAAGATCGTTGCGCTGCGTATCGACGGAAGTAAGGAATCTGCCTACTTATGATGGGTTAAGTGAGGTAGATATTTTCCTAGATAAGTTTGAAAGGGAGGTGCTGGAAAAACAACATTCCAAGCCTTCAATTGGGTACTGCGAGCTACGCCTGCGAGGTGGTGGGGTACGCACAAGGGAAGCTTTGAGGACTAGCGCACATGTAGGAGGATGATGCACACATGGTTTGGGAAGCCTGAAGTGCGATTGGCCGGTAAATACAATGGAAGGGATGGTCCACACACACATCTGTCCAGGTGGGTACAGGCATATGGCAAACAACCTACGTGGATGCACATGAACTTCGCTTTGGGAGATACGGTCAATAAGCATGTGTTAGGGGGGCAAATGTGCCAACAGCTCCTCAAGTAGAAATGACAGAATGTGGAGAGAACAATCGTGCAGAAGGTTACCCACACGGAAGCATTTAACGAGGTGTGTGTTGTACCTCTAAGATAGTAGTAGGTCAAGCTACCAATGCCAGAGCATCTAAAATAATTTGTTTTGGGGGTTTTTGGTTTTAATTTTGGAAAACCAATGAATGAAAACAGATGTAGAATTGAAGAAATTAATCCTTTGGGGAATATTAATACTTCAACAAAGCACTGCTATAAAACAATACACAGTGATATAGATCAAAATAGTGGTCAGCAAAAGACAACAAAAAATATGATTATCATAGCTTCCAGACTGTAAAACAAAACAATCATAAGTGGGAAAACCTTCTGAACTACGTTCAAAAGATTCAAGGCAGTATACTTCAGCTTACACAAGATGTTGATGATTTATTGATTAGAGGGGATTAGCTACACAGAGAGTTGCATGAATTCATTCTCTTAATAGATGATCACTTTAGGAGCTTATAGGAATCAATTGAAACTCTAATTAGCTAGATATCTTTGAAAGTCATAAGCATATAAAGAAATAACATAATGATTGAAAACTGGAAGAAATTACAGGATAACACAAACTGTGCAAGACGATATTCAACATCCTTTGCTTTGTATTAAGGTTCCAGAAAGACAGATTATATCAAGTGTCAGCAAAAGCTTCCTTCAAAGGTGGCTTCCAGGTTCGAGGTAGCATTAACAATCAAGACTTTACAAGAAATGAACCATGAATCTTGAATTCTTAACCCATAACATCTCGAGAAGAGAGTTATTTATACAATAATAAAACTAAAAATATCTTAAAACTGTTTAAGATTTATTCAAGGAAAGGAAAAGATCTTAATGCAAGAAGACAGGGGCAACTCTTTGAACTGTTTCTTGCTATCCCCTTTATTCAAGTTTTTTTGGTTTTTGGATGATATTTCCCCCCTTTAAGTTTATTGACTGTTTGCATCCTTCACGCTCACTGATTCTTCAGTTAAATCTTTTATCTGACATTCTTTTAAACTCTGTGAATATTCTTTGACTTGGTTGACTGACCTTTACTGTGCTCCTTTTCCTTTACTATGCATTCCATCTTTTACTGTGTTTTTACAGTAAATCGCTCATATTTTGTCTTCACACTGTTATGCAAGCTTTTGTTTATAAGCCTGAAACAACGATCTTCTTACCTGCAAAACACATAAATTGTTAAGAAAAACTCGGGTGGCAGAGAAGGTCTTCATTGGCTTCGAAAGGTTTATCGGAAGGAGTCTGGGGCATATCAGAAGGTAAACCATGGCTTTGATGGCCACAGAGGCATTATGGAGGCTGCATTGTGTAAAACAAGCAAAACAGAGCAAAAATGGTTTTTATGTGTTTAATGGGAAAACAATGTTTCTTTTGAACTATCGAGCGAAAGATGAACAGTGGCGGAAAGAATACAGAGGGATTAATTATGGAGGGAAGGCTTAATCATGGTTAAAAATGTGATTAGCAGCTTAAATGGAGTTTCGGGTCATTTCTTCATTTAAATCGAAAAACGATTTAACACAAAAAATCTTCACAAATCGCATATGGCGGACTTGAAATTTTATTAACTCAGGCCGATAATGATATCGGGTCCGGGTCTTATTAGCATATCACAATTGCAATATGGCGGAGAGTAATAGCTTTGGTCGGGACTTGCGACAAGAGGCAGATGCAATGTGGCATTAAATTGTAATATATATATATGGTCGGGTCCGAGTCTGTCACAATCGGAGATCAGATATCACAAAGGCAGAGGATGTATACATCAGACAGGAGTTGCGATGAGAAATGATGCGATATAGCGATAGACTATAATATATATTGCGTCAGGTCCAGACTTATCGTGCATCGCATTTCACAATGGAAAAGGGGAATGCTTATTAGTGGGACTGCAATGAAAACGGATGCGATATAGCGATAGACTAGAATATATATTGCGTCGGGCCAGACTTATCGCGCATTGCATTTCGCAATGGCGGAGGAGAATGCATATTAGCGGGACTGCGATGAGGGGTGGATGCAATATAGCACTAAGTTGTGATATATATTGTTTCGGGTCTGGGTCCTTTGTGCATTGTATATCGCAATCGAAGGGGAATGTATTCACGTGAAAAAGCTTTTAATCCGCTGGTATTGCGATGCAATAAGTTAATACATAGTTTTATTAATAAAACTAAGGTATATGCATGTTAAAAGGCCTGTTGTCTCGCCGATGCGATATTTGTATAGAATACATAGTTTTTAAAACAAAAACTAAGGGTTTTCGGGATATTATATTAAAGGAGCTAATATATACGGGAAATGGGATTTTTAAGGGTTGAATACATAAGTTAGTGTTAATATGAAAATATAGCGGAAAAGGAGAATAACACTAAGTATAATGCTTTTATGAGTTGATTTAACTTTTCATATAAGCATTTATACTTAGGGTAAAGATACTTGATAGGTTTTCTTATGTAAAAAAGGATTTTACATGTAAAAAGGGATTTTTCATGGTGTTTTTCCTTTTCGTAGGTAAAAAGGGTTTTACCATAGAAAAAGGGGTTTTCATGGGAATGAATGAATATGAAGATATGAAGGGAAAATTAGTAAAGTAATGGGGTGAAATGAATAGGGAAGTTACTTAATTGACTTTATAAACCTTCATTTGCCTTGTGTAATTACATCATGAGCATAGGAACATGATAAATATTCATTCTGTCCAATCAACCATTAAACTTCTACAACCTTTCTCTACTTACCCTTTGCTTATCCTATCATTTTTTCTTCACTTAGTGGGTGCATTTAAGCTAGAAAACCCTTATCCTATCTTCTTATTTAACAAAAACAAACTATCTAATTGTACCCTTATAACCTCCAAGGGCTCATATTAAACTAATGAGCACCTTATTATTCTCTACCTAACTACTGATCTGCCAAGATTAAACAGTTTGGCCAGATCTTTAGTCTCTAACTATAACATCAAATTTAAAACACGAAGCAATCAAGATTAAACTATTTGGTTGTCGTGGGTTGTAGCATTTAAAACAAGCTGCACACATCCATTATTTTGCAGAAACATCGTAATGGCATTTAGACTTGCTCACTTTCAGAGTTTATTTATTTTCTTTCTACCTAACATTTTCTTTTGCCTAGATTTTTTAGAGCAGCTAACCTAACATTTTCTTTGATATGGACATTATCATCAAAAATATATTTTTTCACTAGCATTTTATCCACTATGTTATGTCCATATCCTAACTTAACATTTTTTAAAATATTCTATCTTATGAAAACCAAAAAATGATACAACATTGGCTCCATGTGGGAACTGCTTTCTCCTGTAGAATGCAGAGAACCTATAGATCCATGTGCCTTCTCCTCGGGCTATGGAGTCCTCGCTGTAAAAAATATCACACTGACATCTTGGAAAATGAAAGAAAACCTGAGTATTTAGAAATGGAAAATTATTTCAACTCTTTAGTATTGAATGTAATGTTTGAGAAACCTTCCATTTACAAGATAAGTGGATTATAGCCCCTCAAGATTCTGTAGCACAAAAGCGTTGTTACCCTTTACTTCAACAATTGCTAAAGGTCCAAACGATAGATTGTCGAATTTTCCATGCTTTCCTTTCTCTTCTCTCCTGGCATCCCATCTTAGAACTAGATCACCTTCCTTAAAGTCTCTTTCCCTGGCTCTTCTATCAAACAAGACCTTCATCTGATTCTGATACTTCTGCAATTTGTATTGAACTTCATCTCTGTTTTCATTAAGCTCAATAATCCGATTTATTCTTCTAGAAAAATCATCAGGTTCATCTGTTGCATCCTATAGAAATTTTAAAACAGGGAAAGCCAATTTGGTAGGCAAGATTGCATCTTTCCTATAGACTAATTGAAATGGAGATTTACCAATTGATCAATTTAGAGTAATTCTGTTTTCCCATATTGCATAAATCAAATGTGAATCCCAGCTCTTCTTATGATCAACTAGAGTCTTTTTTATTACCTTTACCAAGCTTTTGTTTGATGATTCTGCAAGGCCATTACCTTGAGGGTAGTATGGAGTTGAATAATGTAACAGAATCTAATATTTCTGGAAAAAGTCAATCATTTTAACATTAGAAAAAGTTGTTGCATTATCAGTGACAATTTGAGTTGGGCAACCAAATCTAGCTAAGATATTCTCTTCAATAAACTTACTTACTATTGCATCAACAACATTTCTAACTGGAATTTTTTCCACCCATTTAGTAAAGTAATCTGTTGTAGTGAAGATCCATCTATGTTGATTACTTGAAATGGGATGAATCTCTCCAATAAAATCTAATCCCCATTGAGAAAAAGGCGTTGAAACTATTGATGAAACAAGTGGAAGAGCTACTAATTTCTGTTTTCCAGCAAAGATTTAGCAAGGAACACAACCTCTTACCTTTGCCCCTACTTGTAAAAATAATGTGGGCCAATAAAATCCTCCCCTCATAATCTTGTATGCTATTGCTCTCCAAGCATAATGTCCCCCACAAAATCCTGTATGAAACTGATCAATGGTGCCTTTAGTTTCAGATTCTGTCAAACATAATAACAAAATGTTGAGTGGATCTTTCCAGTATAAGTTTGCATTAATAATGCAGTACTTGACAGATTTTAACTTAGGAGTTTTACATTGGGTTTTGGAGAACGATGCTAGACACTCAAAATTGATCAAGAAATTTACAATATCTTGATACCAATTTGACAAAAAAAAAAATTCATCAATGTATATAGGATTGATCTACTCAGAAGGTAGATGTTCTTGTGGATTCTCTCTTCTCGGATGAAGGGAAGGTTCTTGTGGATTCTCCCCTTCTGCAAGGACAGAAGGTTATTGTGTATTCTTCCCTTGTATTTTCAAAACAAAATTGATTCCAAGTACTTTGCAGTTGGATTCAAATAGAAGCTTAGCTAATCCCTGACCTTTTACTAGCTTGGTAGTCTTGATAGTTAGATCAAATTCCAAAATTTGAGTGATCCATCTACCTCTTTTCCCATCAGTGTCTGGTTGGGTTAATATAATTTTGACAGCACTATTTAGGACATAAGCAGTAATAGGTGAATGTAAGACATATATTCTAAATGATTTCAGGACCTGAATAAGGGCATAGGCTTGCTTCTCAATGATGTCATACTTCAGCTCAGCATCTCTCATAACCTTGCTGAAAAAGGCTATGGGTTGGTCATGGGAATCTTCATTTTTCTGTAAAAGAATAGCAGCAAGGGTTGCTTCAGAGGCAAAAGAGAAAATACTAAATGGCTTAGTATAATCGGGGCTGGCTAAGGTGGGAGCTTCAGAGATTGCCCTTTTTATTTGTTCAAATTCATGCCTAGAAGAGGGAGTCCATTTGACTTCATGATCCTTTCAGAGCATGTCTGTTATATCCTTCACTATCTCTGCATAATTGGGAATGATTCTCCTTAGAAAATTAATCTTGCCCAGAAAAGCTTGAATCTCCTTTCTATTTCTAGGCAAAGTCAATGTTTCTATGGTAGATACTCGTTTGGGATCAATTACTACTATATCATTCAAAATTATATGGCCCAACCATTTTCCTTCCTTAACAGTACAGAAGGATTTCTTTGGGTTCAGTGGTATTCCAAATTTTCTACAACTATCAAAAAATTTCATCAAGTGCTTTAAATGTTTTTAATCAGATTTAGAAAAAACAGTTCTGTCATCAAGATAAATAACGACAAATTAATTTATATGACCCATAAAAGCAATGTCCATAGCTCTCTGAAATGTTCCTCCAACATTTGTTAAGCCAAATGGCATCATTGCATACATGAATGTACCCCAGGGTGTAGTAAAAGTTGTTTTCTCTCTGTCTGTTGTATCAACATTCACCTTATTATAACCTAAAAAACCATCAAGCATAGAAAGTCTTTGTGCTCTTCAAACCATTTGCAATAACTAGTCCATTTTGGACAAAGGATCATATTATCTTTTAATGATGCCTTGTTCAGATTTCTAAAATCCACGCAGAGTCTTATTTCTCCATTTTTCTTTCTAACAGGAACCAGATTTGCAACCCAATTAGAATATCTAAGAGGGAGGATGATTTTGGCATCTAACATTTTCTTAATTTCTCTTTCTACAGTTGGTAAAAGAGCTGGATTTGTTCTTCTAAGCTTTTGTTGATACAGTTTTGCTTCTGGCTTCAGAGGAATCTTGTGTTGTATTAACGATGTATCATACGTTTTCAAATCAGTGTAAGTCCAGGCAAAAAGGTCCTTATAATTTTGCAATAATTTAAAATACTGAGCTTTGATTTCTGGGTCCAGAGATGCGCATAATTTGATGTTTTTAATATCTTCAACAGTTCCAACGTTAATCTCTTCCATGTCATCTTCTGAAGAAATAGACTGTGGGTTTTGGAAAACATCATTTTGATCGAATAAGTTTTTTAAAGGAATGAGTCCCTTTGGAATAAAATTATTAGATAATTGGATAACGTCATGATTAGCAATCTGGGCTTTAAAATTTGAAGTATCATTTCCTTCTGTGTTTTCATTTATTTCAGTGCTATCTTCATCAAGTTGCAGAAATGAGAAATCATCTACTACCTGCAGAAATGATTTTAGTTGTTCATCATCTTCAAATGTTTGCCAATGTTTCAGATTATCTGGATAGATGGCCTATATTTGATTTGTATCTGATAGAGTACATCATTATGATCAGGAATTTTAAAAGCGCTAGCAAAGACAACTAAGGCATCTGCGTGAACGTTCTGATCTCTTGGAATGTAAGTCAAATTAAAAGCATCAAATAACTTTTCCACTGAATCCCATACATTATTTTTATAGGACCTAAGTTTAGGGTGCTTGGTCTAATAAACATTTTTTACTTACTTAACAATAAGTTCAAAATCGGTAAAAACACTTAAGTTTTGAACTTTTAAGCTTTTGGCTAAATTCAATCCTAACAGGAAAGCTTCGTATTCAACAACATTATTGGTAACTTCAAAATCTAATTTACATGATTGTGTTATATTTTTTTTTCCAGGTGAAATTAAACAACTCCAGTTCCTGCCCCATCTTTTGTGCAAGAGCCATCAAAGAACAGTTTCCAAATATCAGTTTGGTTTGGTTGAAGCCTTTCAACTACTTCTTCAATCTTGACCTGAGTTTTATGTTGGCTTGAAGTGAGCTAAAAACAACCAAAGTCTTGATCTATTGCATAAATTGGATGGTTCCTTGGCTGATCAGTCTTATAAACAATATGTGCAAATCTTACCTCTCTATATAATCTCACTTGCTCTCCTCAATAAACAGGGATAGTAGCATATGACATGTCCATCTATAGAGTTCCCCCTAGTTTGGCACAACATGACCTGGAAACGAGCACTCCAAACTTGGGAGGGATATCTGTGACAACAATATCAAATACTACACTCTTTATTGGAATTTGGGCAAGGGTAACCACTAGATCCTTAATTAATCCTAAATAGGGCACCCTTTTGGAATCAAAGGTGTATAGGTCATGGTAGGATTTAGTGATATCGAGTTTCAAATGGTCCATGATGGATTTTGGCATAAGGTTGTGTGATGCTCTTGAATCAAGCATATAATTGTATAACATGGAGTCATTTGTTTTAAGAGTTACATAGAAAGGAGGCATTATCTCATCTATCATGTCTGAACTAGGGCCAAAGACTACTCTTGGTTTTTAATCTTGGAGACTTACGACATCACCTTCAACATCAACCGAGGTATTTTGAATCCATTTAGTGACTTGACTTTTGTAACCAGGGTTTTTAAAAGGTTCTGACAATGGAATTGGGATCTTAACCCTCTCCAACTCTTTTTCAACATTAAACGCAATTAAAATGTTTTTACCAGCTTGGGAAGTATCAATTGATTGATCTAATGGCTGAATAAGAGTTGTTTGAGCTTCAGCAGTTTTGGTACGTGGTTCAATTATTGGAGTTTCCTTTGGAGGTCTCCCAGGACCAAGTCCAGGTATAAGATCATACCTCTTATTTAATTCTGCAATTAAAAATTCAGAAAAAGCTTGATATTTAGATACCTGTGCAACGTCCTGATCTTCTTGAACATGATTCTGTTGTGAGAGAGGAATGATGGTTGTTTGATTGGAAGAAGAAGAATCCATACTATTAATATCATCAAGTTGTTGGTCATATATCAATAGAGGAGTAGGAACATGTTGATCATTGGTAGGTCTCTGAAGAATTTGTAGTGGTTGGTTCCTTTTATATTCACCTTGATTTTGGTTTTGGGGCCTAGTAATTGTTTGTTGTATGGTCCTAGGTTGGGTCTCAATATTTGAAATCCTATTTGACAGGTTTCTGAGAAGAGATGTTATTTCATCCATTTTTGTGTCTTTTGATTTAGTCTTAGAGGAACTAGAGGCTTCTTGAACAGATTTGAGTTTTCTTTGGGCCTTTTCTTCCTTAAGCTTTAAAGAAGTTGAGGTTGCCCTATTTGCTTCTACTTCTATAGCGTTTGTTTGTATATCTTAAAGAATTCTTGAAGTTCTCTCACGTAGCGTAACAACAAAGTCATTATCGAAAGATTTAGAAAATCTAGACTTAGTTGCTGCTACAGGAGGCTTAAAATCAACAGGAATTTTGTGATAGAGTTTCTTGAATCTCTTGATGAAATCTGAAACTGGTTCACCGAAAATCCTTTTAAGCTCTTCAAATTTTGTGAGGAAGTAAAGAGGATCTTTATTGACACCCCACTAATTTTTAAATATGGTTGTAAGCTCTTCCCAATGTTGAAATCTGGTACCGGAAGACAGGTGGTTCCCTAAGGCTTTGATCTTTGGCCTAGGGAAAAGTGTCCAAAAGAATTTAATTTTTCTCCTAAAGTGACTTTATAATTTTTAAAAAGTCAAATCTAATTTAAAAGTAACTTTAAGTGATAAACTTACTAAAGTCTAATTTTTAAAGTGACTTTAATAAAGTCAATGTAAAATTAGAAAGGAAAAGTGACTTCGGAAATAAATGACTAAGTGGGTCTTTATTAAAGTGGGGTGAATTAAAAAATAGAAAGTGGGATTTAAATGAGAATTTAATCTCAGCCCTAGATCTCAATCTATTTCAGCCATTGGATTTAGGGGTTCCCCAAAACTCACTTAGGGTTAGATTAAAGGAGGAAAAGGTCATTCATTCTTTCATAAGCAGATTGAGAGAAGGAGAGTAAGAGAGCAAGGGAGATTTCTGGACAAGGAGGAGAAGGAGACAACAACTTGGCACACATTCCAAGGCAGCATTTTAGCAAATCCGTACAGCTGAGTTAGCACGCAGTGAAACGCAGAATTTGGGCACGATTTTCTAGAAATCCGTATAGCAACTGCACAGAAATCGAGGAGCAGAAATCCATACAGCAAGTGCATAGAAATCGAGGAGCAGAAATCCATACAGCAAGTGGTTATACCTTGGCACACAAATCGAGGAAATCTGTATAGCGTATTTATGGCAGCTTGCACGCTTTTCTAGGCAGGTCGTACACCAGCATTTAAGGCTGAAATTGGGCACAAAAATCAAGGAGGTCATACAACATTTATTGTTGTTCTGTTTTGTTGTTTGCAAGTTTTTCCAGTTGGCTGTGTGGCACGGAAAACAAGATAAGTTGTAAAAGTTTTCTTTCTGATTTTTTTGCTGAATATTTCTCACTGTAAAAGCTTTTTTCCAGAAATAAGAATGAGCTTTCGAACTGGTTTTCCCCAAGAGTTGTAGGGGGTTTTTCCAGGGTCACCTTGACCAAAAATCACTGTGTTTAAATGTGTTTAATCGCTGTTTATACCTACTGATTTTTTATTTCTGCATTTTCCAACATTTTGTAAAATTTCCAGAATTTGTGTTTTCAAAAAAAAATTATTTTTTCAGTTGTTGAATGTATGAATATGGGAAAGGGCATTTAACTATTTTGGAGAAATAAAGTGAAACTGAAAACCGGGGTGGAAAATCATAATTTTTTACACCCAATTTCTTATGGTAGCTGTTGGTAATTGCCTAAACCAAATCCTCACATTTCCTTTAAGTGACTGTACAAACAATCTCATATAAACATTCTCTTGCTCAATATTCATATTTTCTGCAAAATCTAGGAAAGCTTGAAGATGGTCCTCAGCGGAGGGACTAGTTTCTCCAATGTACTTGGGAAGGTATTTTATATACCCAACTGGGTATGCATCAAGGTTATTAGGTAAAACTAAGGCAGCATATCTAGCCTATACAATAGGTTGGAAATCCATGACAACATGTGGTGTATGAGGTGCTTAAGGTATATGAGATGCTTGAGGTGTATGAGGTTGTCCAAGTGGAGTATGAGGTGTTTGTGTGGATGTAGAGGATGAAGAAGAAGTAGAGAAAGAAGATGGTGATTTAGGAGTAGATAAACTAGTTGGAGGTGAAGGAGTAGGAGATCTCTTGAAAGACTTCAAAGGAGTCTGAAGAAATAGCTTTCGGACCTGTAAAGGAATACCTTCTTTTGTTTCAAAGAGTCGATTGGTGTATATAGAAAAGGTTTCCTCAGATTGTTTAGAAGAGGAAGCTTCAGGTCGGTCAAAGATGGAAGGAAATGGATAAGTGGTAAGGGATGTGAAATCTGTGGGTTTATATTCTGGTAGATTAACACCCAACTCAAATTCAGTTTTACGTGATCTTGGTGGTAATGTGGGTATTGGATGAGATTCTAATGAATGAATAAGGTATGCTAACTTAAAATCAACTCCTCAGTTTAGAAGTTCAGTGACCTTGGGAGATAAATGGGAGTAATCAGGATCAAATGGGATATTAAGATAGGGGTCAAATCATTATACTTCTTCAAATTGTAGGACTGAAGAGGAAGAAGAAGATGATCAGTGGCGTCCCCTTCTAAAATTGGCTTTTCTCATAAGCCTTTCAAGATCTGACAAAGGTTTAACTATGTTAGCTTTTGAACAAGATCTAGTATGTTTATAAAGTGCCGGCTTGGGAGTGTGGAGCCGCCAGGGTGAATGATTTTAACCTTTCTAAACCTTTATTTAAAGGAGAAGAATGAATGAATATCATTGTCCCAAGCGAAACTTTAATGAAATTCGAATCCCCGGCAACGACACCAGTTTGATGTTGTACCTCTGAGATAGTAGTAGGTCAGGCTACCAATGCCAGAGGACTAAAATAATTTGTTTTGGAAGTCTCTGGTTTTAGTTTTGGAAGACCAATGAATGAAAACATATGTAGAATTGAAGAAATTAGTCCTTTGGGGTATATTGATACTTCAACAAAATGCTGCTATAAAGCATTACACAGTGACATAGACCAAAATAGTGGTGAGTAGAAGACAAAAAAATATGATTATCACAGTTTCCAGACTGTAAAACAGACCAATCATAAGTGGGAAAACCTTCTTAACTACGTTCAAAAGATTCAAGGTAGTATACTTAAGCTTACACAAGATGCTGATGATTTATTGATTAGAGGGGATTAACTACACAAACAGTTGCATTAATCCATTCTCTTAATAGATTATCACTTGAGGAGCTTATAGGAATCAATTGAAACTCTAATTGTTGCTACCTAGATATTTCTGTAAGTCATAAGCATATGAAGAAATAACATAATGATTGAAAACTGGAAAAACTTACAGGATAACATAAATTGTGCAAGACCATATTCAAAATCCTTTGCTTTGTATTAAGGTTCCAGAAATACCAATTACATCAAGTGTCAGCAAAAGTTTCCTTCAAAGGTGGCTTCCAGGTTCAATGTAGCATTAATAGTCCAGACTTTACAAGCAATGAACTATAAATATTGAACTCCGAACCCATAACATCTCAAGAAGAGAGTTATTTATACAATAATAAAACTAAAAATACCTCAAACTGTTTAAGGTTTATTCAAGAAAGGAAAAGATCTTCATGCAAGAAGTTAGGGGCAGCTCTTTGAATTGTTTCTTGTTGTCCCCTTTATTCAGGCTGTGTTAACTTTTGTATGATATTTTCCCCATTTAATATAATTGACGGTTTGTATCCTTCACGCTGGCTCATTCCTTCAGTTAAATCTTTTATCTGACATTCTTTTAAACTCTGTGAATATTCTTTGACTTGGCTGAGTGACCTTTATGGTGCTCCTTTCTACCTTTACTGTGCATTCCAATTTTTATTGTGTTTTTACAGTAAATCGCTCATATTTTGTTTTCAAACTCTTATGTAAGATTTTGTTTAGAAGCCTGAAACAACAGTCTTCTTACTTGCAAAACGCATAAACTGTGAAGAAAAACTCTGGTAGCAGAGAAGGTCTTCATTGGCTTCGAAAGGCTTATCGGAAGGAGTCTGGGGCATATCGGAGGGTAAACCATGGCTTTAATGGCCGCAGAGGCATTATGGAGGTTGCGTTGTGTAAAACAAGAAAAACAGATCAAAAATGGCTTTTATGTATTTAATGTGAAAAACAGTCTTGCTTTTGAACTATTGGGCGAAAGATGAACAGTGGCGGAAAGAGTACAAAGGGATTAATTATGGCAGGAATGGATTAATCATGGTTAAAAATGTGATTAGCAGCTTAAATGAAGTTTCGAGTCATTTCTTCGTTTAAATAGAAAAAAATGATCTAACACAAAAAATATTCACAAATCACATATGGCAGACTTAAAATCTTATTAGCTCGGGCTGATAATGATATCAAGTCCAGGTCTTATTCACATATCGCAATCGTAGTATGGCAGGGAGTAATGGTTTTGGTCGAGACTTGCGACAAGAGGCAAATGCGATGTGGCATTAAACTGTAATATATATATGGTTGGGGCCGGGTCTGTCGCAATTGGAGATCAGATATCGCAAAGGCAAAGGATGTATACAGCAGACGGGACTTGCGATGAGAACGGATGTGATATAGCGATAGACTATAATATATATTGCGTCAGGTCCATACTTATCGCACATCACATTTTTCAATGGCGAAGAGGAATGCTTATTAGCAGGATTGCGATGATAATGAATGAAATATAGCGATAGACTATAATATATATTGCGTCGGGTCCAGACTTATCACGCATCACATTTCGCAATGGCGGAGGGGGAATGCTTATTAGCAGGACTGAGATGAGGGGCGGTTGCGATATAGCACTTAGTTGTGATATATATTGTTTCAGGTCCGAGTCCTTTGTGCATTGTATATCGCAATTGGAGGGGAATGTATTCATGTGGAAAAGCTTTTGATATGTCGATATTGCGATGCAATACATTAATACATAGTTTTATTAATAAAACTAAGGTGTATGCATGTTAAAAGGCCTGCGGTCCTACCGATGCGATAATTGTATAGAATACGTAGATTTCAAAACAAAAACTAAGGGTTTTCGGAATATTATATTAGAGGAGCTAATATATACGGGAAATGGGATTTTTAAGGGTTTAATACATAAGTTAATGTTGATATGAAAATATAGCGGAAAAGGGGAATAAGTATAATGGTTTTATGAGTTGATTTAACTTTTCATATAAGCATTTATACTTGGGGTAAAGATATTTTATGGGGTTTTTATGTAAAAAAGGATTTTACATGTAAAAAGGGATTTTTCATGGTGTTTTTACTTTTCCTAGGAAAAAAGGGTTTTTACCATATGAAAAGGGGTTTTTATGGGAATGAATGAATATGAATGTATGAAGAGGAAATTAGTAAATTAAAGGGGTAAAATGAATAGGGAAGTTAATTAATTGACTTTGTAAACCTTCATTTGCCTTGTGTAATTGCATCATGAGCATAGAAACATAATAAATATTCATTTTGTCCAATCAACCATTAAACTTCTGCAACCTTTCTCTACTTATCCTTTGCTTATCCTGTCATTTTTTCTTCACTTAGTGGGTGCATTTAAGCTAGAAAACCCTTATCCTTTCTTCTTATTTAACAAAAACAAACTATCTAATTCTACCCTTATAACCTCCAAGGGCTCAGATTAAACTAACGAACACTTTATTATTCTTTACCTAACTACTAATCTTCCAAGATTAAATAGTTTGGCCAGATCTTTATTCTCTAACTATAACATCAAATTTAAAACATGAAGCAGTCAAGTTAAACTATTTGACTCTCATGGGTTGTGGCATTTAAAACAAGATGCACACATCCATTATTTTGCAGAAATAGAGTAATGGCATTTAGACTTGTTCACTTTAAGAGTTTATTTGTTTTTTTTCTACCTAACATTTTCTTTTTCCTTCATTTTTTAGGGCAGCTAACTTAACATTTTCTTTGATATGGGGACATTATCATCAAAAATATATTTTTTCACTAGAATTTTATCCACTATGTTATGTCCATATCCTAACTCAACATTTTTTGAAATATTCTATTTTATCAAAACCAAAAAATGCTACAACAGTGTGCAAAGCACTGAACAAGGTATGTAGTGTGCAACAAAGTGATTGGGACCTGCGCGTACCAGCAGTTTTATGGGCTTATAGGAAAATGTGCAAGAAACTGACGGGACAAACACCGTCTAGGCTGGCCTACGGAGCGAATGTTGTAATGTCGATGGAGTATATCATGCCTAGTCCGCGCATAGCAGCGCCCATGAATATGACGGATCTCAGAGCCTCGGAAGAAGGGAACGCGTAGTTGGAAGAACTTGAAGAAGAATGCTTGGGACCTGATGAAGAGATTCAGCAGGGTGACCTTAGGGTCCAAGAACTCATGAATGAAAGAGCTCGGTTGAGGGAGAAAAGTGCCCTGGCAGAAGCAAAAGTCCAGAAGCTTGAGAAAGAAATAAAGAGGGACTTTCTTTATTAAAAAACCGTGGTGATAGAACAAGATGAACATGATTACGTTGACAAACTTGAGGACTACCGCCGAGAGTTTAGCAGTTTAATGCATTGGATGGGACCATATGGTATTAAGGAAATCACAGATGGTGACGTGATGCAGTCGATGAAGTTAAATCGCGAACTCTTTCCAGGAAAAGTAAATGGTAGTCGGCTGGAGCCGTATACAAGCGGATCGACTAGCTTACTAGCCATGTGAAGCACAGTCTTAATGCTCCAAGCAGTTGGAAGAAGGCATGGGAATATAAACTACTCTGTCAAGGAGCTACGTGATGTCAGGACTGCACGCAGGAGCGAAGTGTTATTAAGTCCGCGATAGCACAAGGGTAGCTATGTTGCCACGCAAGTTGGCTAGAAAGTGATCGTTATAGTCATTATTCACGATGTGATACTTGGTTTGAGACCAAATGGAGCGGGTGGCAAACATTTAAGGCAAACTTTATGGGCTAGATTTGGGAACATCTGCCGCCAAGGGAGCATTAATGGACCGGATTTGGGGGGAACAATCGAATTGGAATTCAAAAGGCGCTATAAATTGCAAAGGGGTGCCCAACAAACAACACCTGGCCATTTGAGAATTGAGCTGTCGTGCGCCCAAAGATTTCTGAACCTAGACCTATTTGCCCTGTTGGAGTTGAAGGAATTACCTGAGCAATTGAGAGATTCGTGGAACAACAATATGACAACGTTTGAAGAAGCCATGGATATCGGAGAAATGACCATTGAAGAGATCGCACAGGCCATGACGATAGGAGATTCCCCAAAAAGCACCAGGATAATTGCAGAAATCCCTAAATCATCGCGCACGTTGAGGCCCAATAAGGATAAGCAGCCTATGGTTCCGGTGCACATGTCCCCTCGAAACCTACTGAGAACTAAACTAACCATGGAAAAAAAGGAGAAAGCGGTTAATTTGGAAACGGATGAGGAGGAAGACCTTCAGGAGATCCTGGTGGAAGAGGAGGAGAACGAAGAGATGGAGGAAGAAACTGAGGGTGCGGACCCTCTTACTAGGCTACCCGCGTATGTTCCTCGGTGGAAGGGGAAGGAAAGGGTGCCCAAGGACCTAGATGAGAGCAAAAGCTCTCGGTAGACTCCGCTGTTACCTGATGATATCATTTTTGATGGAGCGCACTTGGGATGGGTGCCGACTCTAAAATTTGAAGACTGGGATCTCACGGACCACGCGAAATTCCCACATCTAGCAACCGCGCAACTAATGCGGCCGAAGAAACACACAGCGGCAAGAGTCATCGAGTTGGAGCTGCACAAGTGGTTACGCAGAGTAGAAAAAGATGGGTTTTTAAACCTGCTCTGGGTGCCACATTACCATCGCACCCCAATGACTATATTTGTCATCAAGCAACTACTTTTCCTAGTGCATGATTGGTGTTTGTGGCTAGAGGAGCCCATCCCCATCACAGACCACCTAATTCATAGAATTACCTGACTCCCTTGCAAGGGTGAGGACCCAACGGACATTTCAGAGGGTAAGAGCAATGATTTGGCCATCGCAGAGGCCATGAAGAAAAAATTCAAACTGGAGAAGAAGAAGAGAGGGTACGCGATCTCCAGTATCAACAATATTGCAGTCAGAGTTGCGACCTAGATATTTGGTGGCAAGGTTATGCGGAAGTGCCACGAGGATGAGGTGCCCGCGTCGGTGGTAGCACTTGCCGCACAGTGCATAGAGGGGGTCTAATTTAATTAGTCTGAGTACTTCTGCAAAGAGTTCCTGGAAAATTGTCGCGAAGCACAGGAATAGGGGAAGACTTTCCACTATGCATGGCTCCTGTTGTCCATAGTGCTGGTAGCTTGGGAATTGCCCGAGGATAGCCAATCCCCCACAATTGCAAAGGATCTTCCAGAGGCAGCGAAATATGCTTCACTGTGGGAAACGAAATATGCGCAAAGGATCAGAGACAGCAAGATATTTTGGGTGTTCATGGAGATGAGCATCAGAATGAGGATTAACCGCAAGCCACGGTTATCGCCCACTGTCTACAATAGTCTACAAAGCTTCATGGAGTTCAAGGTGGACTTCCATCACATATATATCCGAGGACGCAAGGACCCCGCGAAGAAATGGAATGAGCTCCCTTACCTGGCCACAGATGATGTCATCTTTGTCGTGCTGGAGTCATGGCCGTCGGAGTGGCACGCTCTAGCCAGCTCCACGATGGAATTGGAGAAGTCCACTACACAAAGGAAAAAGGAGGAGGCAAAACTGTAGATGGCATAGCTGGCAAAGAAGAGAACGAACGAAGCAGTAGCGGCCAAGGCATACGACGCGTGGGACACTAAGAAGGCAGCAGCAGAATAGCAGAAGGCAGCAGAAAAGGAGCATAAGGGCCAGAAGTCACCCTCGCTTGAATAGGAGCCCGAAATAGAGGAAGGTGGCGCGGACCCACAAACAGCGTCCAGACAACTGAAGTGGCAGCGTCCAAGAGAGCAGGTGGGGCCGCCGAAGAAGTCAAAAGCCTCCAAAACTTCTTTCGACCCGATCACCCTCACTGAGGGGGATCTACATGATATAGGGGAGATGGTGCGCGAAGGCCCTCTAGTAGTTCACGGAGGAAAATCAAATGGTGTTGGGGCCCTCCGAACACAGATAAAGGAGTTTCAAGTGTGCACTCATCAGAATGGTACTCTATCAACCAACCTCGCAGTAGGCAGTAGTGCTGCAAGAGGGGGTGTTGGTTACAGAAAATGAAGTCGACAGGCCTATGATCTGTGCGTTGAAGGGAGTTGGGATAAACATGGTTGCACTCCCTCGAGAGACGCTCTATATACTGCAGGATGGAGTGACTGCAGAGCTGCGGGTCAAGGAGAATCGCATGTTTCAGTTAATGAGCAAACAATGAATTAACATGGAACAATTAACCCTGCAGCATGACAAAGTAGTGGCACAGAACCTGCAAATTGTGCAGGTGGTTGAAGAGGCCTGCCAGATGGTCCCTGAGTTGGCCATCCCAGCAGAGGCACGAGTAGAGGCGTGCATCCGGAGGTTAGCAGCACGGGTGCGCAAGGCGCAAGAAGAAATGGCTAAAGTTCAGCTGGAGTTGAACCTTCATATAGATGAGCTGCAGTTGAAGGCACAACCTTCAACTCCACCAGAGGTGAGGGAACAACGCATCAGCGTCGTCACAATGGGAACAGAGGAGATTAGGAGTGCAGTGAAGGACTTCGCCAAACCTTTGGAAGAGTCATTCGAGATCTTCACCACTCTACAGGAGGACCCAGACATACAACGCTTAGAAATATAGGAGCATGAGTTGCAACAATGATATGATATAAAAGGGGTCGTGCAGACAGTGGCCCTTACACAGAAGCTCACACGGATGCAAGAGCAAAAAGCTCTCAAGGAGCAGGTAGACGCGACGCGACATAAGGAAGCGGTTTTGAAGGCACGCATACAACCTTCGCTCGATGAGGCCTTTTTTATTACAGCCTCGATCAAAGCCAAGCTCGCGTAAATGCAGGGAATGCAGAAGCAGATGCAGGGAAGTAGTTCAAGTACAGCGGTCCCTGAACAACGCGTCCAGGAGGTACAGCAGGCAGTTGCTCAGTGCGTTTCCAACCTTGTAGCGATCCGAGAAGAGTTGGGAGGTCTCCACGCGAAGATCTTCGCATCGACAAAGTGACTTGAGGGCGAGTCATGATGTTTGTGTTGGGGGCCTGTTGGGCGCGAGATCCCCCAAAGGAAGTTTTGGGGCTCAAAGCCCAGATTTTGGTCAAAAGATGTAAATCCGATGTAAAGACTCCGTGTTTTTTGGTGTAGAGTGCAAAGTTTATACATGAGTCATAGGGTTGTCTGCCCTCATTTTTGTAATGTAATGTCGGCTTTAGAGATCTACCCATGGTCCACGGACCATGGGATTGTATAAATAGAGTGAGGCTCTAAGTTGTAAGCTAGCAATAGAGATGGAAAGGGAGAAAAGATGAAGAATTGAGTCTTATCTAAGTGTAGGGTCGAGTCGTTGGGTCATAGAGTAGGAGAAGGCTTTGCAACTAAGTGCAGAGAGGCCTAGTACTCCGCAGTTGAGTGCGTGGACCCCTGCAACTGAGTGCGCAAGGCGATTCGAGTCTGTAACCATTGGAGAAGTAATAAAGAGAAGTTTCATATCATTTCTACGTATCTTTTTCATGTTTTGTACATTGAATATATTTGGTATAAATTGCAATTTCACTGTTTATATGATGCGCAAACTTATATGATTGTGTTGATTAAGTGAATATGAGATAATGTATCTGTTTATGCGAAGTTAACTAACAATTATAAGAAGATAATTAAGATCAGTGGTGTAACTTGGGGAAATAGCACAGATTGATGCTTTAGCAGCATGAAAGCACCTCAACCCCTGGTTAGGGCTGCGCGAACGCAATTATATCAGATCGCGAAGGTCTTGCAGATCAGGACAGTTTGCGAAGTGACTACGTGAAGGTATTCACTATTGGACTAAATGGACCCCTCAGACGTCTCAAAGGTGCGGAAACTTGGTTCCAACCGCCCCCCATACTGCTTTCGATGAGACCTCAGTCCGCGCTTTGCGAGTTGTTGCCGAAAGGACCAATAGTGTAAGGATTTGTTTGGCTAATTAACTCCGAACGCGGGTCATGCCCCCTCAAGCCAACAGTTATAAATTTCTTTTGGATCTATTCAGTATTCCTCGAGATGCGGCAAACCCCAAACATCACATCCATTGAAAATAACATAAGTGACAAGAGTGTAAAAGAATAAGCACATTTCTCATTATTGTATATAACAGAACCAAATATCTGATGACCCATAATTGTTTCCAAGCCTATAGTGAACTTTCCAACATCCATTTCTCCTTCTCTCAATCCTACAATTCCAAATGACCTTCAAATGGATATCACTTCTAAGATATTTTTTTGAATCCTCCAAATATTTTGTGACATATGAAACCATTGTATGTGACCTTTTTTATTTAATTTTTATGACTTCAGTTTTATCAATATGTATAGTAATACCTATATTAAATCAGAAATATTGCAGAATCCTTAGTTGTTTTTCAAGATTTTAATGATTCCTTTCCCAAAGAACAATATTTTCAAAGTAAAAGAGAAAATTTCGATAAATATAATAGGTACTTACATAATACAAAACAAAACAAAACAGGAAGAAAAAAAAAAAGAAAAAAAAAAAAAAAAAAAAAATTGAACTTATTCACCAAAATTATTCACATATACTAAAAAAAAATACCTGAATATCATGCTCCTTGGTAGTGTTATTTATGTCAAACTGTTCTGAATATTTTTTATATCTCTCCAACATCTTTTGCATACTTCACATAACAGAAAAAATAATATATTAAAAACTTTCCATAAAATAGTATGAATTTTTATTGAAAATGAACTAAAAATTTAATATAAAATATTTGAAAAAAATGAAAAATATATCTAGAAAGTAAATAATTATTTAAATGTGTGAATTTTTAATTAATTTTTAAAATTAATATTGTTATAAAAAACTATATTAAAAATATCTGAAAATTTTTATTTCATATAAATGTTTTTAAAAATAAACATTTTATTGTTAATTTACAATTTATATTTTATATTATCTAATTATAATGACCATAAAATTTTAATATTATCCGATTAAAATGAAAATAAAATTGTGATATATTAATTTTTCACTAGTATTTATCGAATTCATTCATATGTATATTTAACAATATCAATTGAAAATTTCATATATGTATTTAAAAATATCACTTGAAAATTTCATATTTAATAGAAAAAAATTGTATACATAAACGTTCCATATGTATGTTCAACAAAACTAACATCCTTAATAACCACTAAAAGATACGACATTGTACATAATCAAATCCGTTAAGGCACTCCAAAGACAGTAAATTTGGATAAATACCAAAAAGAAAAGCCAATTAGATGACAGCATCCACCTTCAAATAATTTAGAACTAGAAATGGCTTCATATTAATATAATGCTTTACCGTGAAAGGAATGTCGTCATAAAAATTTGGAAGCCTTACCATTAAATGAATGTAAAAACATTTCCATTTTTATAATATTTTATATTTATATATATATATATATAAACCATAGATTGACTACACTTGTAAATGGTTTTAAAATAATCACTCCAATAAATGCTAGATTCCTGATGTGGAAATCTCGAGATGGCTACAAAATTAAACCACACATGGTGTCGTAAACATGAAATGTATTTTGCAAGAAATCTGTAATTTTGCCGTAAATCTTCACATGAAAAATAAAAGTAGAATAGATTCACATGAAAAATAAAAGTAGAATAGATTGGAGTGGAATCTCGAAGATGAACTTCCATTGCCTTCACAATAGTTCTAGCTTCAAATGGGAGCAAACCATATACGACATGGATAGCCTTCCAAATCAAGGTTAACCTTTTCTATGCAAGTCTGTCAAAGTTTTTTTTTTTTTGTAAAATATTGTTATATAAGTTGATAAGGTACAATTTTCCCAGGACTTCTGTTCGGGAGAATGAACACTCCGCAAATATTGTTATATAGGTTGATAAGGTACAATTTTCCCAGGACTACTCTTCGGGAGAATGAACACTCAGCAAAGTTCCCTAAAAACGTTTACAATCTGTTATTAAAATTGCTGGTTTAGTTTTGCAAGGAAGCATAAATGTCTTTATTTGGGAAATTTTGAAGTTGTTTTGAAGTTGTATGCCTCGCCACAGGGAAAAATAATGTTCTCTACTGGGGGCTTTCCTGAGCCTGCTAGTTAGATGGTGTCATTATAAAACAAAAGTCTTTTCCTTTTTTCGTATCTCTGCTGACCAAGGTGTATTATTTTTAATAAGATTTTTTTTCTCTCGATTGGTTTCATATGCTACAGGTCCTTCAGTTGCTACAGAGTTTCTCCAGAGAGGGGGCTATCTTTTTTCAACAGGATGGCTACTCAACAATACAGGGACAACTGATATTTTTGTCTACTCCATAGACTTTTGCTGCTGATATATGCTCTTTTCTGACATATCAACACAGAATTATATCATGCACATTATGTTATCGATTTTTGACTTGATGTACTTTGACTCTCGTTTTTTTCAGGGTCACAGTAAACTATTGATATCATGGGCTCTATATTGTGTTTGTTTTTTTTTTGTTGCCCAAAATGGCATCTGAAAGAATATGCTACATGTATATCTATTACCAATATAATATATATATCAAGCTTCTTTCGTACTGGAAAAAAAATATTTCTTGCTTCACATAAAAAGCAATAGTCTTTAAAGTATAGAAAGGAAAAAGGGCTCCTTCTCATTATAGAGTCACTAAATGAGTAAGGGATTTTCAAACAATATCTCCATTACAATGTATTTTATCTACCAACAATAGAAAAATAGGTTTTGTAGGTAATAACAATGTCTAATGTTATCACACAAACTAAAATTTTAGATTAAAGTCCTAAACACAAGTAATTAGCTTTTTGGAACTAAGAAGTGGCCATAGTCATCTCACCAACTCTTTTTCTACACTTTACACTAGGGTAAATGGAATTTAAGTCATGATTTCCCTACGGCTTATTAAGATCAATGTGTATGTACTAATAATGGAAGTGAGAGAGCCTAACAACATAAAACAAAGAGGAAAAATGAAAAGGATTTTTGTATTAGTTTGCGGTAGTGGATGAAAGGGATACTAGCACCTTGCCTACTTGGGCTATAGAGTCATGTATGAAATCTAAAAGGGCTACTCTAAACAAGGATTAGGAACTACAAGTAGCACAGGTGACATGCCCTACAATAACCCTAGTTTGGTTGTTTGCTCTACAAGTAAATTGTAGAAATGATGATGTCTCAACCCAACTTGGAGATTGAGAAGGAAGGACAAGGTTTAGCATTGTGCAACTTGACAATTATGATTTGGTTCTAGAGCAGGAGTTTTTGAGAGCAAAGCTAAGTGTGCCAACTCCATATGTGCACTTTTTGGTCATTCTATCAAGATTTTATCCAATAGCAGTGTGGACCATGAGAAGGGGCATTGATTTGGGAGCTCGAGCTACTTCTATTCACATGATTGGAAATGTAAATCGACATTCAGATGGAGGTATTTTAGCTCATTCCTGGATAGATTGTGTAGAGCCTATTCTTTCATAGCATGCATAGATCTTAGTATCTTTAAGAGATAAAGTTTTGGGAGAGACATTGAAACCAAGATAAAGAGTTGTTGAGGGGATGAAGATGCATAATTATTTTATAGTGGATATGACAGAGACACCCTTGACTGGGAAGAGTGGCCAAGGAGGAGATGTACCTTGGTACACACAAGGACAAACAAGAGATTAATTCTTACTTAAAAACCCTAAGAGAGAGAGATAATGGACCCAATATCCAAAATTGGAATGACACGTAAAGGAGGCATAAGATAAAATCATGTCCCATGTTCCTTTATTGATATAACTGACATAGAGGAATGAAAGAGTTTTTCTAACAAGAAAGATTGAGGATGGAGATACTAGTGGTGGTCACGATGATTACCCTACCTCACCTTCACATTCAACCATGGGAGTTTGGCTTCTTGTCACAATCTGGATGGCGGGTTAATATGATGGAGTTCCTTAGGGTAACTTTCCTCTAAGTAGACAGGATGATTGAGTAGCTACATGGATAGGATTGAAATTCAAGGTGGTTGCAATTGTGTGGCGCTGTGATTATTGTAGATTTGGCACTATGATGATGTTAGATACCTGATTAGATAGAGACACAGGGGATCCATCACATGGAGGCATCCAGGGGTATGCATTGGCAGATGATGCACGGAGGTACAATTAATGGTATAGCAATTCATATGGAATTTGGAGTTTGATTAGTGGCTTGGAGAGTTCACTGGATGGAGCATTTCCCACGACAACAACAATTTGAGTGGGGGAGGATGTCAAAACCTCTGATTAATTCGCGTGTCTACATCGCCCATGACCGACTTGGAGAACAAAGTGGCATCGTCGACTAGTGTGGGTTTCCATCGCATGTAGTCAGAAACTTGATATTTTGGCGTTAGGTGGGAAATTTGGGGTTTCATAGTTTGGTCATTTGCAGAGATTGCATGTTCGATGTGAAAATCAGGGAGTGTGCACATAAGTGAATGAGTTTCATTGGTCAGATGAGAGCATGTAATCGAGCGCACAACCTATAGCATGATAATGCATATGTTGAGTTGGGATCTCAAAGTGTGGGTCAAGTGCATGCCATGGCACGGCCCAGCCGAGTTGCCCATGTTTCCCAGAGGAACTAAGTGCACAACAAAGCTACACAATGTGGCAGGACAAGGAGATGAGGGAGGATGAGATGAGGGTGCACAATGGTCTGGCCGAATGTTTAATTGTATCGGTATGAGACGAGTTCAATTGAGGGGGAAGAGGTTGTATTGTTGAGTAGTTGGTGGGGTATAACTTCAATCACCTCAACAGGGTGTGAGCCATGTGTAGGTTGGATGTAACAGAAAGGGCACAACCGTTTTGATTGCACGACTCGTATATATTGACAAATGAATGATGGACAAGGGTTAGCAAAGAAGCAAGAACAATGAGCTTGAATACCTAGCACAACCACAAATCTTGTTGAGATTAATGATGAAATGTATTAATGGAGTAATGGTTCAACCAAACCTTATATTAGGAGTTTGTTGCTAATTTCTAGAGTGTTGTTTCAACTTCCTTAATTCTTTGTAAATTATATATTTCTCATGTAATGATTGTAATGGCAGAGCGTGTTCTGTAGAGGGAATCTCCAGTTAGTGTTCCACCCAGTGTTGCACGAAGGGCCCCCCGAATTCGGAAGCGCTGCTTCGACATTTTTAGACGCTTCCTGGAAATTTGGAAGCGTTGTACGGAAGCGTCGCTTCCGAAGCGCCGAAGAGCACTTCGTACGGCACTTCGGGTGTCGGAAGCGTGGTGCTTCGGAGGAGGAAGCGTACGGTTCCCGGACACTTCCGTATGATTCCAGAAAAGCGTTTAGAAAATTGTTTTTTTTTTCAATTTTTTTTTAAATTTTAGGTGAGTTTGCTTGTTGGGGTGGGTCCACCTTGGGTTAGGGTGACGAATGAAGGCAAAAAAAATATATAAATATAGCAGATGCTCCTTCATGGTAATGTTAAATTCTTAAAGTAAAAGGATGAAAGTGAAAAATAATTCATCCTTTTACTTAAATTTTTAACATTACCATGAAATGACTCAGGATGTTTGAGAGTGGTTCCAGCCTCATTAGACTTCATATGGAGAAAATAGAATTTCATATTCTATTCAAAATTCAGCAGACTTAACAATTTTCAAGAATTCAGGATCAATGGGATTGTGGCATTTCATTAGATTATATCAAGTATGAAGGTATGCGGTTAGCATTTAATCAAGAGCACCAAGCCCTATATGTACCCTAGTGTTGGTGGTGTTAATTGTTGAACTCCTTTGTCATGCTTTTAGCAAAAAATTACCTTTCAATCAAGTCAAAATCATCGATCAAGCATGTTAAGCTTTTTCTACCGTATTTTAAGTCTTGAATTAGGTAGTTTGATCAAAATTGGGCAATGTTGACTAATATCCCTAGACAATCGAGTTAGAGGCAAAGGCTATACAAGAGGAGAAGAATCTAGATTCTAGATGGTTGATGCATTTAAATGGTTGATGCTCGAAAATTAATCATTAATGTACAATGGATGTTATATCTATCTTGATTTATGCAAAAATATGCATGTTTTCATGTCTTCTACAATTAATTTGGTATTTGGGATGCTTGTTTTGAGTATAAATGCAAAAAAATAAAAATATATATATATATAGTAGACGCTTCCGCGGACGCTTCGCTTCCTAGAGTTTTGGAAAATGACGCTTTGGCGTCCCCGCTTCCAAAAAACGCTTCCACTTCATGCAACATTGGTTCCACACCTGTGAGCTTCCCAGGTTTAATTCAATTAATTTGATTCTTTTGTTTTTAACATGGTACCAAAGCTTGTTCTTTCACTATTTTTTACTATTTTTTCACTGTTTGTTGATGAATGTACTAGATTTACTTGGGCGTATTTCCTTAGGAAGAAGAGCCACAATTTTGAATACTTCAAGGAGTTCAGAAGTACGGTTGAAAAGCAAACAAGTAAATGCATCACGATTCTCCGCTCAAATCAAGGGGGAGAGTACAAGAAAGCTTGTGTCCTCAAATGTTGCAGAGATCATGGGATACAACAACAGTTTACAGTACCGCAGACTCCTCAACAGAATGGGATTGTAGAGAGGAAGAACAAAACCCTTGTGTAGTGTGCTTGCAGTATGTTAAAAGGTAAGAATATTTCTAATGGGTTTTGGGCTGAAGCAATTAATACTGCGATATATCTAAAGAAGAGGAGTCCAACAAGAAGTTTAGATTTCAAAACTCCTTTTGAAGCTTTATTTGGCTATAAAGCCTGCAATTAAGCATTTGAGAGTTTTTGGTACTAAAGCCTTTGCTCATGTCCCAAAGGAAGATAGACATAAACTGGATTCAAAGGCCATCAAATGTATTTTTGTTGGGTATTGTAGAGAATTTAAGGCTTACAAGTTGTTTAATCCCTTTACTCATAAAGTTTTTGTGGGCAGAGATGTAGCGTTTCATGAGCAGGTTAATGATGGAAGCCATGCGAGTGCTAATGAAGAATGGCACGTGCCCTTGTTGGTGGAAGAAGGAAGTGATGAATGAGGTGACAACAATGAGCAGCAGCACAACAAGAAAGGAAAGAAGATGATGTCGTTGTCAAGCCAAGTCCAGAAAAGGATGATCAAACAAGGTTTGATGCTACCCCACCACTCAGGAGATCAGGTAGGAATATTGAGTTCCAAGCAAGATATAGGGAAAATGCTTTTATAACTAGCATGATGAATGTTGTTGAACACTCTAGTTCTAATGAAGCTAGTCAATATAGTGAATGGAGGGCTTCTATGGAGGAGGAATATGAGTCAATTCTCAAAATCAAAACTTGGGATTTAGTTAAACTACTTGAAGGCAAACAACCCATCGGATGAAAATGGTTGTATAAGCCTAAACTTAAAGCAGATGGGAGCATCGATAAATATAAACCTAGGCTGGTTGCAAAGGGGTATTCGCATCAAGAAGGCATAGATTATGATGAAACATTTGCCTCTGTAGCTAAGCTAAACACAATCAGAATGATAATTCCTTTAGCTACCAAACACTAGTGATGATTCACGAGCTAGATGTTAAATCTGTTTTTTAAATGGGGACTTAAAAAAAGAAGTCTACTTAGTGCAACCTATGGGGTTTGTCAAAGAGGGTAAAGAAAATTTACTTTGTAGGTTGAAGAAAGCAATTCATGGACTAAAACAGGCACCCAGGTCATGATATGACAAAATTGATTCATCTTTCCTGCAGCATGGTTATAAAAGAAGAATGACCCTAATCTTTATACCGTGTTTGATAAAGTGGGAAGGATTGTTTTGATTTCTTTATATGTAGATGATCTAATCATTACAGGGAATGCAAATAATCTCATTAAAGAAATCAAGGAGCAAATGTCACAAGTCTTTGAGATGAAAGACCTTGGAGAGCTCCATTACTATTTGGGTTTGGAAGTCTAGAGGGATTCTCGACAAACTGTTCTGTCACACAGTAAGTATGTCGGGAGCTTACTGGAAAAGTTCAGAATGGATCAGTGCAAAATAGCAACAGTACCTTTACAGCAGAATATAAAACTTCAAAATGATGATGGATCTAAGGAGGCAGATGCGACTTTGTATAGATAGCTGGTTGGGAGTCTAATATACTTGAACACAACTAGGCCATATTTGGCTTATGCAGCTAGTGCATTGAGCCAATTTATGTCAAAGCCCCTTGAGAGCCATTGGGTTGCAGCAAAATCTGTTTTAAGGTATCTCTAGGGAACCTTAGATTTTGGTATTGTTTATTCTGATTCATGTGATGTTAAATTGACAAGATTTTCAGACTCCGATTGGGCTAGAAATTTAGATGACAAACAATCCATAACAGGTTAGGCATTTAGCATTGGATCCGGGGTCATTACATGGAGTAGCAAAGAGCAGAACACAGTGTCCTTGTCTTCTGCAGACGATGAATATCAAGCTACGTGTGCAGCAACATGTGAAGTAGTTTTGTTGAGGAGACTTCTCCTTGATGTTGGAGAAGAACAAAAGGTTGCAACAGTGATCAAATGCGACAACCAGAGCTCCATCAAACTTGCAAATAATCCAGTATTTCATAAGAACACAAAGCATATTGACACATAGTTTCATTTTTTCAGGGAGAAATTTCCGTCAAAAGAAGTCCATATTGAGTATTGTAATAATTGTGACAATGTTGCTGATATTTTTACCAAATTCTTGGTAGAATCAAGTTTGAATTGTTTAGGGAAGTGTTAGGCATATGTGTGAATCCATTTCTCCATTAAGGGGGAGTGTTGAAATTAATGATGAAATGTATTAATGGTGTGACAGTTCAACCAAACCTTAGATTAGGAGTTTGTTCCTAATTTCTTCGGTGTTGTTTCAACTTCCCTAATTGCGTTTAAATTATATATTTCTCATGTAATGATTGTAATGGAAGAGCGTGTTCTACAAAAGTAGTCTCCAGGTAGTGTTCCACACCTGTGACTTTCCCAAGTTTAATTAAATTAATTTGATTCTTCTATTTTTAGCAGATCCAAACAGAGGGGTGACAAGCTGCAGGTGTAGGAGAACCTAAGGATTTTGGGGATTGGTTTCTTGGGATGTCTCATGTGACACGAGTCGCTCTCTCACCCAAAGTCTACACTTGGGTGAGGAAGGACCAAAATCATATTTTCATTGTTGTTTAGGGAGTAACAGACCGAAAGGCTTTTCTGCACAAGGACGGACCAAAACCATATTTTCGCTGTTCTTTTTGGAGTAGCAGGCCGAAACCCTTATCGGCACGGAGTGCAGTTCCAAGAAGCCTGACATCTAAGGCTTGTGGCATGTCTTTCAGGCTTGTGGCAGGTCCGAAGGGTTGAACCGAGCTAGTTGAGATAGCGAGGTGGCACAAACTGGCTGTCAACTAAAAAGGATAGGTGGAGTTGAGTGGACAATCGAGGAAGCCATTTTGCGTGGAGTTGTCACAATAGTTTCGAAGAAGCCATCAAAGGGTGGAATTAGTGTGCAACAGAGAAGAAGGGTCCAAGGACTCACCCAAAGAAGCATCCAAGGTTTGGGTGGTGACCAAAGTACGCTCGTGGTATGAGTTTTGTAGCTTTGCTAGGTTAGGTGCAACCCAACCAAGTTTCCATCTTGCTCAAACTTCTTGTATATGATATGCACTTTGCTCCCTAAATTTTTGATAGGGTGTTAGGTTGTAGGCTGCCCTCGAACATATTATCATTGCAGATGGGCATGTTTCATGGTGATTATATGGATATGTTATTTATGTGTTGATTGTATTGGGAATGTTTCATGGTGATTATATGGATATGATATTTATGTGTTGATTGTATTGATGATGATGAGATGTGATTTACATTGTATTTGTAATGAATATATGTGTTTTTGTGTTAGATTAAGTGATATGATATTTATGTGTAGTAAGCTAAAAAACTCATAAATTAGCCTAGAAAATAATAGAAA